>VFIW01000073.1:0-236071 GCA_006386115.1 Globisporangium splendens | reverse complement strand
CTTACGCCAGGTTCGGGTACACGTTGTGCGTGTTGATGATGCTGCACGCCGAGCTGGCGCCGTTGCGCTTGAGGTTGATGAAGCCGCTGTTTCCCCACGACGTACCCCACTGGTTCTTGAGCTTGAACGACGTGGCGTCGTAGCCGACAGCGAGCACGGCGTGGTCCAAGCCGAGGTCGAGCACTACTACACTATCCCTGGTGTGATGCTCCGGCCGTTTGCCAGCAGCAACGGCGACAGCGACTGCTGCTTGGTGATCGCCGTGAATGAGCGCGTTCCGACGAAGCCACGGTGTCACCGACGATAAGAGATCGGTCTTGGCCGTGCACTACGACGTCTGCAGGTTCCGTGGTGCCAGTCGTGCCAGACTGTACGGGTACATCAGCGGTACCGATGAGGCCCTGTGCTCTTGATGTACGGAGTGCCCACAACGGCCAGCCGCCGTCGCAAACCGCTCGAGTCGGGTCGCGACTGTTACTGTTGCGTCCGAGAACACCTGGAGAGCGCCGTTCTTCAGCAGTTGGCCGACTCGAGCGCACCGGAACCGACTAGATGCCCAGCACGAGCCGCCAGTTGCCTTGGTCCTTGACACCGGCGCACAGCCCGACGTGTCCTCCAGCGTGGTACGAGCTTGCGCAGGTTTCCTTGGAGCTTGTCGAGGTGACAGTTGTGGCGTTGGTGGCGGCGAGCGCGTTGAGACCGTCGACCGTGGCCGACGAGCGCTTGACGTACTGCGCGAACTCCTCGTCGGTCATGAGCGTGAACGGCGTGTTGACGGAGAAGGTGGCTTCTGGGTTGACTTTTTCGGCTTCGGCGATGCTCAGCTTGGTGAGGAAGAAGCGCTTGAGGTGTTCAGCGTTCGGCGCGTCGACAGACTCGATGGTCATGTCACCGCCAGTCGAGGACTCCTTGTAGTACCCGTTCTTCTTGGCGACCTGACCGGCGACACTGTCCTTCCACTGGGCGAGTTCCTCGGCGATGGAGGCTTGTTCGCGGAGGAATCGCTGGTGGTGTTCGGCCGGGATGTCGATGGCGTTGGCCGTGGCGGCGGCGATAGCAGCGAAGGCGAGGACGGCGGTGGTCTTCATGACAGCTTGACTTGACTTGGTCTTGAGGTGGTGGTGGTGGTGACTGGACTTGCTTTGAAGCTGGCAAATTTGTGAATGAGGTTGCCGATGGTCGGCTTTGATGAAGGAGCGAATGGTTGGTGCGTCTGGGGCTACTCCTGAGGGTTTCTCTCTCTCTCTCTCTCTCTCTCTTCATGAGAGTGTTGTGAATGAGAACGGGGAGACGCGCCTCTGTTGTGTTGTAATCAAGGGCTGAGTGAGGAAGATGTGTTGATGTCCCTTGCTATCAGCTTCCGATTGCGGTGCATGTGTGAATATGAAGGTGGTTTGTGGATGATGTTCGGGATCGCGCACTCCCTCAGTGATCAGGCAACTGTCAGTGGGGACGGTCCGCATTCGTCTGGTTAGGATGTGCTCAGATGTTGTGGCATGTCGTCCCACCATCGTCACTGTCCAGTATAGTTGGTGAAACACAGAGTGTCTCCCTTACACCGCTCGTGTTTCGATCAGGAGACAATCAGCGCTTTGTTTTGCGAGAGTGACTGGATCGCTCAGCAGCACGGATGCGTTGATAGTGATATGTGAGATCGCAGACGGAAGGAGGTGCTTGTCGGACATGACGCAGGGTGTGAGTGTTTCGTTTCGCTTTCTGGTGCGAAATAGAAAAAGGGGGCGATCACCAAATCAGTCGTGTGCTGTGGTGTGTGAATTCGAAAGGATACAATCGTTGAGCTCCGTTAAGTACGGTACACTCAAAGATCGCTTACGTATCTTTTTTTGTACAGATGTCTTTCAACTAACTTTACCTTCTTAACGACACTATTGCATTCGAATAATTTGTATTTGATGGTTAGTGTAAACCCATTATTTGCTATAAATAGTATAAATATCATTATAAGAGGCGATCTTGATGTTTGAAGTCAAGTCAGGATTATCAGATGAGACGGTGTGATGTGCATCAAAATCAGACGACGTTACTGACCGTGTCTGGCATTTGACAGCTCACCCTGAGAAGCCACACACACACACATACAGAAGTCGTTCTCTCTTCACCCCTTTGGCATTTGCGTCTTTCCTTCTTTTTCTTGTTCATCTGAGTTGAAGTCGTCTGTTCTCATCGAAAACAGCAGCAAGCAAACTGAAGTAGCATTTCTGTCCCACATTGTGCATCAAGAACAGGGGACTTGAACGGGATCGTGAAGTTGCTTTGACAAGTCTGCTAGTAACTTTATTTGGACTGAGAATCGTCGTGTCTGGAAAAAGTGGAACTTGAGACGTCAAGCAGGAGCATTCTGTTTCTTGGGTGCTATGCAAACCTGATACAGCTGGGGATACGTGCTTTTGACGCCACACAGAAGCGATAACGCGCCAAACCAAAAGTGGCATGTCATTGTGACTGGTGTGCTCAAAGCCGATCCTTCTTACCATATCCAGGTTCCGCTGCGGAGGCGGGCGCCAGTGTATCCTTCCCCCTCGACCTTTGACTGCCTTCATAATCAGCATCAGAAGTCATCTGTTCCGTGCACGGTGGCACACCCGTCTGCAGCTGCAGATGAACTTATCATTTAGGATCCGCTATGTCAGGCACACGATGATGTCAATGTTGCTTCGAGATGCACACAATTTCAGCTTGACAGAAGGCAAAAGCATCCGCATGACTTTGTGTCGTTACTCCCCACTAAAGATCTGGAACATGAAGTATACTTGCAAGCGTCCATCCGAGCGAGGTTTTCGTGGAGTTCCATGCTTGGATCCATACTCAACTGCAACGCGTTCGCTCCGAGATATGCTCGGATTGTTGTCACCGTCATGGGTGCAAGACAAGCGATCTAAAACTTGCTGTCATCCAACAGGTTCTGACGGTTGAAAAATGAAACTCATCCCCGGATCACCATCAGCGGCGGTATGATGAGCGCATCCTCGTGTCCGTGCGTAGATTTTGAACCCGATGGCATTTTGTTGATCTGAGAATGGATCGGAGCGATGGACCCTCGCATCACCCGAACAAAGCCCTGATTGTCTCCTGATCGAAACACGAGCGGTGTAAGGGAGACACTCTGTGTTTCACCAACTATACTGGACAGTGACGATGGTGGGACGACATGCCACAACATCTGAGCACATCCTAACCAGACGAATGCGGACCGTCCCCACTGACAGTTGCCTGATCACTGAGGGAGTGCGCGATCCCGAACATCATCCACAAACCACCTTCATATTCACACATGCACCGCAATCGGAAGCTGATAGCAAGGGACATCAACACATCTTCCTCACTCAGCCCTTGATTACAACACAACAGAGGCGCGTCTCCCCGTTCTCATTCACAACACTCTCATGAAGAGAGAGAGAGAGAGAGAGAGAGAAACCCTCAGGAGTAGCCCCAGACGCACCAACCATTCGCTCCTTCATCAAAGCCGACCATCGGCAACCTCATTCACAAATTTGCCAGCTTCAAAGCAAGTCCAGTCACCACCACCACCACCTCAAGACCAAGTCAAGTCAAGCTGTCATGAAGACCACCGCCGTCCTCGCCTTCGCTGCTATCGCCGCCGCCACGGCCAACGCCATCGACATCCCGGCCGAACACCACCAGCGATTCCTCCGCGAACAAGCCTCCATCGCCGAGGAACTCGCCCAGTGGAAGGACAGTGTCGCCGGTCAGGTCGCCAAGAAGAACGGGTACTACAAGGAGTCCTCGACTGGCGGTGACATGACCATCGAGTCTGTCGACGCGCCGAACGCTGAACACCTCAAGCGCTTCTTCCTCACCAAGCTGAGCATCGCCGAAGCCGAAAAAGTCAACCCAGAAGCCACCTTCTCCGTCAACACGCCGTTCACGCTCATGACCGACGAGGAGTTCGCGCAGTACGTCAAGCGCTCGTCGGCCACGGTCGACGGTCTCAACGCGCTCGCCGCCACCAACGCCACCACTGTCACCATCGACCAGCCTCAAGGCAACCTGCGCAAGCTCGCTACCACGCTGGACTGGACCACGTCGGGCTGTGTCGCCGGTGTCAAGGACCAAGGCAACTGCGGCTCGTGCTGGGCATTCTCGTCGGTCGGTGCGCTCGAGTCGGCCAACTGCTTGAAGAACGGCGCTCTCCAGTTGTTCTCGGAGCAACAGGTCACCAGTTGCGACCCGACCTCGAGCGGTTGCGACGGCGGCTGGCCGTTGTGGGCACTCCAGTACATCAAGAGCAAGGGCTCCATCTGTACCGCTGCCTCGTACCCGTACAAGTCTGGCACGACTGGCACCACGGGAACCTGCAGCACGTCGTCGTGCACGGCCAAGACGCTCTCTATCTCGTCGGTGACCACCGTGTCTTCGTCGGAAACCGCGCTCATCACGGCGATCACCAAGCAGCCTGTCGCTGTCGCCGTTGCTGCTGGCAACACGGCCTGGAAGCAGTACACCAGTGGAGTCGTGTCGTCGTGCTCGACCTCGGCCTTGGACCACGCCGTGCTCGCTGTCGGCTACGACGCCACGTCGTTCAAGCTCAAGAACCAGTGGGGTACGTCGTGGGGAAACAGCGGCTTCATCAACCTCAAGCGCAACGGCGCCAGCTCGGCGTGCAGCATCATCAACACGCACAACGTGTACCCGAACCTGGCGTAAGATGGATGCATCTTCTCTCTCTCTCTCTCTCTCTTTCCCATGCTAGTTGTATCCAGAGGCTTGCGGCGATGTTTGTCGGTGCTATACTCTCGAAGTCGGAATCTCGTGGACCCGTTTGAAGTACATGCTGCTGGTAGCACTTTAGTGTTTCAGTTTTGGCGCGTTGAGGATTGTACCGTGGATTCCCAGCGCATGAGTTGCGTTTAGGTAGGAACAAAGTAATTGATGTTGATGATTTGATGAAGTCGTTTTTGCTCTGCGATTGACTTCCCTAAACAGTTGATTGGGTTCACCGAGTCAAAGTTCCCGTTAAATGAGTGACGACACCTCATCGTCATCCCAGGTTTTGAAACTCGACAAACCTCACATACTGTGGCGGTGAGTTTGCCGAGTTGTTTGTTTTCATACACCTGCCGCTGCCTCGCGCAAGTGCCAGAAGAATGTCCACATCATTCAGTTGGGGGTACCGATCTGGCCGTTGATGGATGGATGGATGGATGGACAGAGAGGAAGAAAGTGAGAAAGGAGAAACCACTGTACAAGTCACCCCCACATTGTCGCTCTCCCACCCGTTGCATTCGCGAACTTGCTTTCCAGTCCAAAAGCACACCTGGGGGATGAACACTCAAGAAGATGCCCGCGCTACGGCGCGACTCGATCGGCTCTCGTTTGTGAGTTCCGTGCACACGAGCGAAGTGGATCAAGAAGGCGAGTTGGACGATCGCCACGTGTCGCTTGTGAGTAATCCAATGGATGCTCAAATCGGCATTAAGACTACGACACCAGGGATTGACACAGGAGAGAAGACTCCAAAGAAGGACGAACTCCGTGCCAGTGACTACGAAATCGACAACGGAGGTGCGTTGCGCGAAGGCGAGGCGCCGAACTTGTACAGCAAGCAGCACATTGGCTTGCTCGTGCAGTACGCAGCGATTGGTGTGCTGTATGGCTCACTTCCACGCACGGTGTACCCATTTCTCAACAACTACCTGCACATGAATGGATACCAGACGCTCTCGGCTCGGGTGTTGCTGTCGTTACCTTGGTCGTGCAAAGTGCTTGTCGGGATCGTCTCGGACTGCTTTCCCGTGCGGCACTCGCGCCGCCGTGCCTACATGGTGATCGGCTGGTTGGTGTGCTGTACGATGTTGCTCGTGCTCGTGTTTGTGCACCAAGCCCCGCCGTTCTACATGGACCGCACGCTTCGTAGCAAAGATCTGACATCGATCTCGCGCAATGACCTTGTCGGACGCATCAACTGGCAAGCTCCAGACTCGGGAGCGCTCTACATCGTGATGATGATGCTCGCAAGCTGCGGCTATTTGATCGCAGACGTTGCATCGGATGGCATTGTCGTGGAATTTGCACAGCGCGAGTCTGAGCACATACGCGGCAACATCCAGTCGACGATCTATCTCGTGCGCAGCATCGCGATGATTCTCGCTGCACTTCTGGTTGGCTTTGGGCTGAACGGTGTGGACTACGGCGGTAGTTTCGACTGGTCGTTCAACATGGCGCAACTCATGCTGATCTGTGCGCTCGTGAGCCTGTTAGCGATTCCAGCGGCCGTGTGGTTTATCGCCGAGCCGCCAGTGAAGCAACGGCCATCGTTTCGCAAATACATGCTGCAATTGTGGGAGCTCATTAAGAACACGGCGATGCTGCAGATCATGGCGTATCGTTTTTTTAGCGGGATCTTTGACGGATTCACGATCACAGCAGGGGACCCGATCCAACGGTACTGGGCACACGTGCATCCTTTGAACGAGAGCTTGTTCAGTGTGTTGGGGCTCTGCGTGTTCAGCGCTGCACTGTACATGACCAAGAAAATCGGACTGCAGTGGGACTGGCGCGTCGTGATCGCGTCGACGGTGCTGGGTGTCATCGTGATCGACGCGATCTTGGGCTTTCTCGCGATCTGGAATGTCGTGCGCAACCAGTGGTTCTGGCTGGGCACACCGATCTTGGAGGAGTTGCCTGCGGCCATGAATTTCCTCGTATCGACCTTTGCCGTTGTGGAAACGGCCGAACTCGGCAACGAGGCTGCAGTCTATGGTCTCTTGACAACGATCGCGAACCTGAGCACACCCTTTGCTTCGTGCATTTCGAAGAACGTGAATGCGCTATTTGATGTCAGTGTCGATGATATTATCAGCGATACGACGCACGTGCGGTGGCAAGTGACCTGGACGTTCCTGATTGCATATGCGATGAAGATACTGTCGCTCAGCTGGCTTGTGCTGCTCCCACGACAGAAGCGAGAGACTCAGATTTTGAAACGCAAAGCACGCCACAGTGTTTCGGGTGGCGTGGTGGCGGTTGTGATCGGCGTGTTTGCGCTGATCTGGTCCATTGCGACCAATTTGCTGTCGATTTTCCCATCGACTGCGTGCCTGCGGCTTGCTGGTGGCAGTGGATGCAGCAAGTAAGAATAGTACAGTTGGGTGTCAGCACGGAGAGCCACTTTAGCTTGCATGAACAGCTTCAGCTTTGCAATAACATTCGCTGAAACCATAAATGGCAAAACATGTGTGTGATCTCGGTGCAGCACAGAAAGACGTGTTTTCTACAGGTCAAACACAGAACGGATCTATAAACAGAACGACGGTCAACTTCTGTCTAGACCTTGTTTATGGTCATGACCTTCTAATTGTGAACCTTTTCACAAGACTTTTCCTTCAAGATGAGGTATATTTAGGTTCATCTTCGTGACCTACAATATCCATTCTCCTACCTAATCTTCATTACGAATTTCATCTAGGAGTGTAAATGTGTCTATAGCGCGGATTGCACTAGATCACTTCTGAATGCTAAATAATCTTTGACCAGGATGGCATGTTATCTTGGTCCTATGTGAGGCTGCCTTGTGTTGTCCAATGACCTTGGGTCTTCCGAACTTCGCATAAGCCAATGCATGACGTCGTTGTCAAGATCCTGGGTGAGATTGTTGAAAGCAGCTCTTTGAGTTGGGAAGTGGACCTGCGTTGAGGTTCTGGTGTCCATGGCTAGGTTGGCAGCTGAGTCCGCCATCTTGTTGAAGGCACGGCAGTGATGGTACCATCCTCGGATGTCGATGCAATCCGCGAGTCGTCGACTTGTCTGGTATAAACGTGCCAATCGGTGCTGTCGAGGGGACCGATGCATTCGCTGTTGGGAGATAATGAGTGCACTGTCTCCAATCACGTACAACGGTTCGAAGTGACTGCGTTGGGCTTCTCGGAGTCCGTGTATGAGACCCCAGTACTCGGCAAAGTTGTTGGTCGTGTCCTTCCTGCTATAGACCATGCTCGCGGTCCAAATTAAACTGGCTGTGTGCGAGTCCTTATGGACACGCACGATAATGGATCCAGTCCCTCCTGGTCCTGGATTGCCGCGTGATCCACCATCGAAAAACAACAGGTAAACGCCGCGAGTATCACTTTGGAGTCAAGGGGATGGCGTCGGTTTGGCTGAGAAAGCAGTCGACATATGCCTTGAGAACTGCTGCAACCGT
This sequence comes from Globisporangium splendens, assembly GCA_006386115.1. Lineage (NCBI taxonomy): Eukaryota > Oomycota > Peronosporomycetes > Pythiales > Pythiaceae > Globisporangium > Globisporangium splendens. The sequence goes on along the minus strand of VFIW01000073.1, from coordinate 227,892 downwards.
GTGACCGTCCGAGTCTCCAGCTTGCGCTTCAGCGAGTCGTGTGAGGTTTCGCATTCCTGCCTCTAATCAGATCATCATGATCGCCATCTCAGCAGTCGATTTTCTTTTCACAAGACCTTATACAATGTAATCTCGATCTAACCTATGAAGTTGAGGGAGAAACGCTCCGTTCAGAAAATGGTCACTTCTCATGAATTTGTAGGAACGCATTGCTCTGTCTGAAGGTATTTGTCGGAACAAATGATCCGACGATTTCGCAAGCGAGGTTTGCAGTGCTGCATACGAAAACACAGTCGGAGTGGACATTCGGCGGAATTGTCGGAACAAAGATCCGACGACTTTAGAAAATAGCCTTACAGAATGCACGCTTGGTGCACTTCTACTATCGTGATCGATGATGTAAATTTACCTGTGCATCCGGTTGCACGAGGGTTTGGTCGTGTGCGAGTCAGATGCCTTGTCGGTGTGATCCTTGAGAACTTTCGAGACTTCTAGTCGTGACGACTCACAGAGATGTCGAAGTCGTCTGTCGTGGTCGAGAAGAAAGTGATCGCGGGTGCTGCTTCACAAGAATATTCAATGCTCAAGAACGCGCCAACTTTCAGCATCCATACAGCTTGTCGTCGCTGGAAAATCCAGCGCAGATGGTACCTGTTGATGGTACCCACTGTTAGAACTCGCGATGACAGAAATGTCCACGCGGCAAATCGACTAACCGCAACGTATCATCTAGTCTTCAACAGCATTGAAGCTGCACTCGACACAGGAATGACGGTAAAAATCCAATCTCAGACCTTCATTCGCTCGAGAAGACACCGATGCGTACAGTAAAAGACTCAATGGAAAGTGCACGCATGTGTCATCCCTGTGGAATTCGACATTCTATTGAACATTATGCTTTGAACTTTTGCATGTCATCATCCTTCTTTGTATAAATGGAACAAATAGTACGCTTGTGTTTTCATACTTTTAAACGATTGCAATAAATGCCAGTGTCTAGTCGCGGCGTCAAGGACAGCGATGAGACGCCCAGGTTGCAATGGTGGCTCCTTGCCTGGACTCGCATTGTCGAGACGCTGTCCCCCATGCTCGCCTGTGCAGGAGTTAGTGGCTGATCCACCCTGTCACACGTCGTCCCAAACACACACACACAATGAGAAAATGACCTGCAGCGAGTCGTCAACTTGGAAGGGCAGCATGCAACAGCAAGTATACAAAAACCTATACTAACAGAGTGCTGGTCGTGATGTTCAATGCACCGTTAGGAACAGAGAATGTCGCTTGAAGGACGTCGCCCACTGTACTGCTGCGCTCTCTTTCTTTCTTTTTTGGCGAGTCTTTCACAACGCAATATTCTCTCCAAAGAAGAAGCCCATCAATCAATCACTCAACTGCCGCTCGCCTATTGCTCCGCAAAATGTCGTCGACGCTGTGGTCCTACACGACGTTTGTGCTGCTGCCGCCCGCCGTCGTGCTGTACGTGAACTGCATGCTTTGTAAACGCCACGGTGCTTGCAGGACAGCGCGTTTATTGTCGTTGGTGCATCATGTCACATGTTGGGTTGAGAGCTCATGGTGATGTGTATGTATGTGTGCGATGGTGGATTTGTAGGTTGCTGCTGCTGACGATCCCGTTTCCGAGTCTGCTGCTAAACCGTGGGATCGTGAAGTTCAGTGACGTCGTGCTCAATCTCACCATTGGCACGTTGAACATCTTTTCGATCATCACCACGATCGCATTCATCGTGTTGTGTGGTACGTCACACATGGTCTATCTGTTATGACCCGTTTGTTTGTATTTCTCGTTCTGATGTTAATTTTTGCATGCGAATCTTTTTGCGATTTGTGTGCGAGCAGCTCAAACCTACGACCTTCAGAAGCGCTACTCTGGTGTCGACGTCCACTACGTGGAAGCCAACTACTCGGCGGATCTTCAGGTATGGCTACAAGTCCCTATATTCTAGTGGTTGCTATGAAGTGTGCCTTAACACTGTGATATTATTCTTTATTCGCTGCAGAAAAAGGCAACTCGCTGGAGATCCGAACGCAACTGGTGGATCAGTGCGCTCACCTTCACCATTTACTGGTACGTGGTATGCTTGCCGCTTTGTACGATTCTCGCATGCGCATGCAAGCTTTACATGCGTCATGTGCGTCTCTGAAATAGGATGCTTTTCCGTTTCCACGCGATCAAGAAGCAATTGCTGAAGGCCCAGCGTCGCAACGACTAAGTTGAGCTCCCACTTTCCCCTGTGCACTGGCTCGCATTTATGCAGCGTCACGCAGCCCATCGTGACCACTACCACATCGAGTCAAGTAGTATGTGCATCTTCTGCATATAAACCCCGCAGTCTTTAGCGTTCGTCGTTTAATATTACTCCATACACAGCGTCATCTCCCTCATCCATTTCCACAGCTCTGTGGTCTCCATGACATCACAGAATCCGCTAGTTTGCTTGTGCGCGTGTTTATGTACAACTAAGTGCGCTATTTCGTACTTACATGAGAATGTTCACTCCGAGAAAGTACGCATTCCTGTCCTTTCACAATCAGAACAGCGCCAACATATCTAAAAGGCGATTATCATGATGGGGCGTTTCGTGGACAACGCGATGCGGCCGGGCAGCCGCGAGTTCGTGATCATTTTGAACGTCGTGCTCGCCGCGCTCTTCCTCGTGATGCTCACGGTCGTGTACACGGAGCTAGAGGACTCGTACCACATGTTCGTCATGCTCTTCATCGTCGTCGGGCTCACGGTGTCCATCAACTGGTTCATCATTGAGGCCAACAAGCTCAAGGACCTCCCCGCTGGTGATGCGACGGTGTCGCCGGCAAAGGACAAGCGAAAGCAAGAGCGCGCCAAGACAGATTGAGAGCAGATCGAGTGGATGTGGGCTGGAGTCGTGTGAAGACAGAGGCGTTGTGCAAGCTGTGGCTGTGGCAAGATGAAGATGCGGCGCATGTCGTATGACGCATGGACGAGGAAGAGAAAGAGCGATTGAGATGGAGGCGTTGTTGCCACGTCGGAGTTGGATGTTGTATGCTGTGGCGATCAATACAAATGCCGTCGTCGCTTGTGCGCAAAAGCGGTGGGCGGTCTCGCTGCACCTGATTGCTTGTATTCTGGTCGATGCAATTGATTTGTAGTGGTGTCCGTTGCAACAGCAAATATTCAAGCGGTTTTTCATTTTCACGCTCAAGCTTGCAGTCGACGTCGCGAGCCAAGAAGATAGGCGAGCAGCAGTTTTACGGAAAGCGAATGAGCCAGACAGCAGCCGATGCACGCTTCTCGAGCGCGATCACCAGACCACCTCGACATCCAACATGAAACAGGCAGATCACGAGTTTATTGTGTTTTATGCAAAGCCTTTTTCCTGTGCAAGTGCCTGGTGTTGGATCGTCAGGCTGGGTATACTAGCAGGCAGCATTTCTACTGCCTCTGAATGACGAGCGGACTTGGGCATTTCTGATCATTCGATTCCTCCCATGTCCTAAGCGCATGCCACTGGCGTGAATGTCCTCTGAACTTGTTGAAATGGTTCTTCCGCTCTGCTACAGCGTGCTCTGCAAAGCAGACGGCGACAATTTTCTTTAAAGGCGAGTGTGATGAGGCGCAAAGAGTCACACAGTGAAAAGGCACTATATGGATCAAGCGTGCGCGTGGATCAATGGCATTGCGACAGGAGGTCGAAGATGCTTCAATAGACATTAATTAACCCAAGCAACATGTGCAGCATACAGCGATATATATATCCTCCTTTTGCACCTACTCACTGCCATATCCATTCTCGTAGGCTTGCATGAGCGTTCTCTCGTTACATATCGTCGTCCGCCATTCCGCACATGCGCTTGCAGCACGAGAGCGCGATCTTGCGGCCGTACGGCACGTACGAGAGCGTGTACCAGACGAGCGCCATGAACTGGAAGACCACGCAGATCAGCACGAGGCCGACGCGGTGCGGGATGTGCGGCGAGAAGCAGAGCGTGAGTGTGAAGAAGATGAACAGGATGTAGATGATCGCCGATCCGCGACGCTTGTGGTGGAACATCGTCTGCACCTGCTTGCATGGCCCCACAAAAAACATGGACGAGGCGAGCGAGAGCAGATTGCCGATCGTGTACGCGGTCGCGAACGGTGCCGGGTTGCCGTGCGCAAGCTTCGCGAGCCGGAACGTCGAGCCGAGCGAGAGCAGGAAGCCGAGCGTGAAGCACGTCACGCAGCCGATCACGCGCTCTTGGTACGTCAGGCTCGGGCAGATCGTGTTGAGCTCGTCGCGGAAGCTCGGCTCGCGCTGCTGGCTTTCCGGGTCCAGCAGCTTCTGCTTCTGTTGGCGCAAACGATCCATCATCTTGTTTGACTTGTTGGCTTGTTTAAAAGCGGAAAGTGGCGACAAAGTGCAAGCGACTGAGGCAACAGGAGACGCAGAGGAAGCTCACGAGCGCGGCGCGTCAAGTGGCAGCGCAGCAGCAGAGGAGGAGGAGGAGAGAGCAAATGGATGTCTCCTTCGAGCAACCACTTCGTTTGCTTTTTCTTCCTCTGAGAATGAGATCTTCTGTTTTTATTCAATCGGTGGTCTAGAAGGCACTCTATGGCCACCATCTGATGGATAGTGACACTAGTCATTCACCATAATTCACCAAGTTCGCAATCTGGACGAAAGTGCGCACACTCTGTTTTTGTCCGCGTTAAGTACGCGCTTTCCTTCCCACCCCACCACAGTTCCAAACAAACCCAAACCGAGTGGACGGCGGGCGGCAGTAGGCAACGCACCATCTTCCCACTTGTCTCTCTCTCTCTCTCTCTCTCCATGGCGCAGCTTCAGGAGGCGCAGTTCGCGTGCTTTGAGGACGAGGAGCTCGACAACGCGGCGCTGCTGCTCAGTGGCACCCGCGAAGGCGCGTTCGCCGGCGGTCCGCAGCTGCTGACGACGGCCGTGAAGACGTTTGCGATCGCGGGACCGACGGGCTCCGCGCGGAGTCTGCCGCAGAAAAGCTTTGCGAGAGGTATGTGAACGGTAATAGAATAGAGTGTTAATGACGTAAATGTCGAGGTGCTAATGTCGTATGCGTGTTGTTATTGCTGTTACAGTGCGCTCATTGGAATGTTCGGGGAGCGGGAGCTTTTATTTCCAGAGCGAAGCGCTGAAAGACCGATTCGTGTGGTATGCTATCAAGAAGCTATTGCGCCTGTGTTGTATGGCGTCGTATTGGGAATTACTAACGTCATGGTGGTATTATTTGCGATTTGCGTGTGTGTGAAATAGTTGGCGCGTGATCAAGAACATTGTGGTGTTGCGCGAGTGGAGTCTTCACGAGACGCTCACGGGGAATGGCATCCGATTGCAGTTTCCAGGTTTGTACATATATATGAGCGTATGGGGTAAATTATTGTGCGTATTGCTGGGGCGTCATAGAGGACTTACATGCATTGTCTGTTACTTGCAGCTCCTGTTGTGGGCACTGGCGTGCATGCCGTCGAGTCCTGGGAGGGCAACTCGGTCACGATCTGCGTCGTGACCCACGCTGGCACCATCCATCGGTTCACGTACGCGATCCCCGCGACGTTGACGCACAGCATTTTCAGCTCTGCGGATGCGTCGTTCCCGCCGAAACCAGCGACGGCGTCGAAATGCGGTGAGGTCGCGTCGCTCTCACCCGAAGAAATTATCACCGTCGCGCTGTGGGTGAACGAGTACAACTTGGTGCTCGGCGCTGACTCGGGGCGTGTGATTGGCGTGAACTTTGGCGTCCCAAGCGCGCCAATGCCAGGAGGAACTCCTGAGATGCAGGAATTCGCGTTTTCGGATGAGTCTGTCGTGAAATGGCTCTGGAATGGGCTCGTGAAGTCCAGCACGACGTGGCAAAGCGGTGGCGATAAACGCCAGGCGAATGCGATTGTCGCGATGACGTGCTTCCCGATTGCCAGCGACGATGAAGACGAGACCGACGACGTGTGCGTTGTGACCATCTCTGCGGATCTCACGCTCCGTGCGTGGTCGTACACGAGCCAGTCGTGTCTCGGCAAGCAGCAGATCAGCTCGCTCGTGATGGCAGACTTTGACGACGAAGCGCTGGACGCGTACGCTGTCAACGCCAAGCTCGTGGCGCTTCCAGCGACGTCCACTGACAACTGCCGGCTTCTGGTGCACGTTGACACGACTGCCAACTACTCGCAGGAGATCTACTTGCTTCGCGGCGACGTCACGCCACTCCCATCTGGCGGACGTCGAGAACTCTCGTTGATGTCGGGGCGTGTGTTTACGGTGGAGTCGTCGTCCGTGCATAGCAAGCGGCTGAAACTCGTGGACTTCGCGGTCGACAAGAATTATTTGTACTCGTCGTGGCGGTCGGCGAACGGCGATTTCGTGTACAGCCACTCGAACCCCATGGCGCTGACCGGTCCTCGCCTTATTCGTGGGGAAATCGTGAGCAGTCTGAACGCGCAGATGCAAAAGTACGACGTTGAAGACGACGAATGGCCGTTTGACCTCAAAGACGAAGGCGTTGTTGCTTTGATTGATGTGAGTGCTGTGAAAGTCGTCTGCTTCTAGACTGCTTGTTGAATGATCGTTTGACTGACTGATTTCACTTGTATGCTTGTGCTACCAGGACTTCTTCGCGGAGCGAGTACTGCTTCCTGGTCGCTTTTCTCGCCAGAATCTGTACAAGGCTGTGCTCGAGTACCATGGCGACCTCGAGATCCCATTGCGACCGCTGTTCTCGAGCGCGGGTCACCAGGAGTCCAAGTACAAGGATCTGCTCGTGAAAATTGTGTCGGACAAATGGCTCACGACGATCGGTAGCAGCAGCACCAGCGATGTGTCGAGACACACGCGTGACCCACATATGCTGCGCATTGGCATCTGGAAAAGCATCATCGAGCTTTGCAACAAGCACTGGCGAGTGGAGAACGTGCCAATCGGTTTTGCGTCTACTACAAATTCGTTGCTGCCTGGGTCGCCTGTTCTTCTGCGACGCAACCGCGTGTCGTTGTTGTTCCCGTCTGCGGCCTCGATTACAACGCCGTTCCTGTCTAAGTTGAACTCAAACAGTGCAGACTGCGTGCGGGAACTCGTTGCTGAAATCCTCCCAGTATTTGATGGGTTCCCGAGTCGCAGTTTCCAGTCGTTTATCCATCGTGAAGTGACGGACGTGGTATCAGATTGGAAGGTTGAGTCGTTTGTGGCGCTGGCGAGACATTGCGTGCGAATGGGTTTGAAAACTGCCAGCAACAACACCGTCAATCCGGTCAGCCCTGATTTGGTGCTCACTCGTGTCTTGCTGAGACTGAGCAAGATCCTTGGTGGAGAGACTGAGTTCCATGATCAAGTGCTTCGAGACTTGGTGGAGCACTTGTTTCCATTCGACGCTTCTCAAGAATCGAAGTCTCCTTCACCGAAGAAGCGCCACACTAGTTACGATGACGAGGATGAGGACCAAGCCATGGAAAACGATGACAATGAGTTTGCGTCCATCAGCCGCAACCTCTTTGGTGGCAACGAAATCTGTTTCGCGTTCGACCAGGTTGCGTCAAGAACGATCGATGAAATGAGCTCTCAGGCGTTGCGGGTGGTGCTGTTCCTGTCGTATCTGGTGGATTCACAGCCGGCGTTCGTGAGTTCGGCAACCCTGCGCAATGTCGCGCGATACTATCTCCCTCGATCGATCACGATCTACCAGCGTTGGCGTCTGAGTCGATGGATCTCGAACCAGAACATCACATATGCGACGGAGATCGATACGGCGTTGTCAAAGGCGTCGGCGAGTTTGCTGCCACCTCTTTTGCAGCTATTCTTGTTGGAAGCAAACGATAACCTCAACTCGTCCGCGGCGCTGAAACGCGCGCGATCGGTGCTCCAAATCGCTCTCATGAACAACAACGTCCAAAGTGAAGAGGCTCACAGTGTGCTGGGCTCGTTTACGCGCGAGATTCTTCGCTACGTGTCTCAGCCAACTGAGCCATTGGTGCAGTTCTTGCAAAAGCGCAAGCAGTTCTCGTTGCTGCGTTCGATGTTCTGCTGCAGCTTGAGCGACGTCAGTCTCCACAGCATCAAGTACGAGAGTCCAGACCAGAATCCGGAAGTGCAAAAGTACGTTCGATCCATTGGAGAGTGTCTAGCGCGTGAAGGTTCGCTCTCGGCTCGCGAAGACGACAAAGAGCATGCGAAATGGTGCTTCCAGCAAGCGATCCGGTGTTTCAGTATCTGTTTGTCCTCGTTTTTGATGGAGCACGACGAACCGCGATTCGATCAGACGGCTGGTCGCTTCATTTACGATGTTATCGGTCTGCTCAAGGAGACCATTCCACGAGGCTACTTTGAACACATGCTCGGCTTTTTGTGGACTGTCGCGACTCAAGCATTGAACCGCTCCGGCGACGAAGATACCGCACTTCAGACGTTTGTCTGGGTGAATGTGTTCAAGTACTCGGTCGAAGAGCAGCAATTTCGAGATGCGCATCTCGCGTTGATGCACACACTGGATTTGTCGACGTCTACGCTCGCGACTCAGATGACGGACGACGAAGTCGGTACTGACGCGTTGAGTACTTCGGCCGAATGTGTGAACTACCTGGTGAAAGAAATGTGCCGATACGGTCATTTGGATCTGATCTGCGAGTTTCAGTGGGGCACACTAGAGCCACAAGTAGAGAAGCAAATCCAGTGGCAAGCGGCGAACGCAAATGTTATCAAGGACGGCGCAGTTGATCCCGCTGTGATCATGTTCTACAACCTTCTCTTTGCGTTTTACTCGCGCAAGAAGCAACCAGCGAACGCTGCCGCAGCCATGCACGCCTTGTCGTTGCGATTGCGCCTTGCCCAGACGAAGTCTGCGGTGTCTTTGCAGACTCAGCGCAATGCTCTGTCTGCTGCCTCGAACTCGCTGCTCGCTCTTCCTGCGGCCAATCGCTGGATTGTGCGAAAGTATCACGCCGAAGAACTCGTCCGTTCGGGTTTGTCGAAGGCGGTGACCCCGAAGGAGAGTTTGCCGTTGAACATTGTCACCTCGGACGACATCGCACTCGAGATTGCAGTGCTGGATGGAAAGTTGCAGCTTTTGCATCTTGGACACGAAGAAAGCGTGCTACTGAGCACGATGGGCGGCGAAGAAGTTGTCGCGCTGCTCGTTGACGCAGCGCTGTCCTGCAGTGAATGGACCGGTCCTGCAGCTGAGAAGCAACAGGAGAGCTCGCTTGCGATTGAACTGGCTGCTGATATCTGCAAGAAAAGCTCTGTGGGTTACGATGCGATTACCAAGTCGATGGCTCGATATTGTGTGTCCGTTGCGCACTCCGTCGGCATTGACAGCCTGTGCTGGCGCTTGCTGGAAGAGTTTTTGGCAGCAGTCGATTCCGTGGAACAGTATGAAATTGCCGCCGCGACTATCCTCGAGTGGAAGGTCAAGATTGTGCTCCCAGCGTGGTTGTACGGCCGACTGACGCATCCAAAGTCCGGCAACCCTGCGAAGCTGTTGCAGTTGTACCTGAACTACGGACTGCTCATCGAGGCTGTGAAGCTCGCTGACCAGATGATTCCAGAGGAGCTGCTCAATGAAAGCGAAGCAGGATTCCGCCAGCGTGTCACTACCCCTAGCTCCTCGTTGCCTTGGATCCCGTACAACCTTTTCGATTCCGTGATCGATGCTGCCGATAAAGCGCTCAGCAGGGGTACCGGCGATCGCCCTGACGTCATGCTTCGCGAACGAGTTCGTGAGTTCAAGGAGAAGCTCACTTCGTATTTCAAGTACATCACCTTGCTCGAGCAAGCGCGTGCGGCTGCCGGAGTAGCTAGAGATGCAACATCGGGAGGCGCGTTCAGTTTCAGTGCTCCAATTAGATCAGCGGGAGCGCTCTGAACTACTGCTTCATCGAAATGAAACACGCTGGCGGCAGCGCCAACAACAGTCATGATCGGTAAATTAAACCCTCACGCTGCAATTCACACCCATACATGGAATGATCTTTTGCCGATTCGTTTAGCAGTTCAAATTTGCCACCACGACATTCTCGCTCACTAGCAAGCACGAGGTGTTTGTCTTGGAGTATTTGAGCAGCGAGAGTGAAGGAAAGCGACGACAAGGCAGACATTGCATCCCAATATGAGTATGAACACAAAATTACACTTACGATCACTCAACGAGACGCCCAAACGAGAAAAAAGAAAAGAAAAAGAAGGTTGGTGTTGAAAGTGCTGTTCATTAGGCGACGTTGCGCACATTCTGGTCGTTTGTAAAAGCTCAGGATGAAGATGCAGCTCTCGGATTAGGAACCTTTCGTGTATTATGCATCCACAAGCCTAGCACATGAATGCGTAAAGCCTACTACCCATATATATAGTGATCAAAAGAGTGGAAACTCAGCTTTCCGATTCGAATCATGTGTCAAGACAAAGTCTTGTTTAAAATTCATACGAACGAGACCAAAAAATGGTAAATCATCGTTTCCACATACGCAAAAGGGGACACCCACATACACATACGCACTACAGATGAAGCAATCGGACTCTCGCACACGCTGGCAGCACAGCACACAGCATCGCTCGTTTCAAAGACACTCGCAGTCTCCTAATTGTCTTGTGCGCTGGAGGAGGAGGAGGCAAATGCCGAATGACACGCTGCTCCTCCAAAGGCGCATCTACCTCTTTTTGGCGCCAAGAGCTCAAAAGATTGGTTGGTCGCCACGTCGCGAGACTCTCATTGGCTAGAATAGCTATCCATGTACCATGATTGGTTATTATAATGATACTTTTATCCAATCCGATCACCTTGACAACCATTTTGTGCATCATTTCAAAAAAAGGGCATTGACTTGGCAAACAGCACCATCATGCAAAGTATCGGGCTTCGAGCGACTCGCGCGATGGGGATGCAGCTCCGTGCGCGCGTCCAGAAGCGCGCGTTTGCGGCCACAGCCGTCGGAGATGAAGCCCTTGAGGTAGCAGAGACCGTCGCCAGTGTGCCGGCGCGTCGTCGCAAGAAGGTGGACGACGAAGCGGAGACGCAGAAAGAGAACAACGCGCCGAGAGCGAACGCGAAGAAGACAAGGACGAATAGCAAGACAGAGAAGGCGCCAATTCCGATCATCGCTGCTGCTGCACCATTACCTCCGGTAAACGCAGTAATTCCGTTGTCTGGTGCGGAGCAAATCGTCCAAGACGAGGCCAAGATTGTGTACCAGTACGGCCACCTAGTGCCTGGTCGGCTCATCAAGCGGTACAAGCGCTTCCTCGCCGATATCGAGCTCATTGACGCCGACAGCGTTCATGACGACGATGGACCTGTCAATGAAGCCAACGTCGTGACTGTGTACTGTCCAAACACTGGCCCCATGGTCGGGCTTCTTGATCTACCGAATGCGCGCGTGCAGCTATCGAAAAGCGACGACCCGAAGCGCAAGTACCAGTACACGCTCGAGATGATTCAAGTCGATGTACGTCTTTCTTGCATTTCACTTGTCCTGAGTGTGCAGCTAGCTGAGTCGTGTTGTGTTTCTTTTCCTCTCTCCTTGCCTGTTTAGAATGGCGAGCGACGCGTGTGGGTCGGTGTGCATTCGGCGCTGGCGAATCGTATGGTCGAGACGGCGCTCGCGTCACAGTGGTTTTCGGAGCTGGCAGGGTTCACGTCGTTCCAGCGCGAGGTCAAGTTTGCCAAGAACAGCCGCGTCGACTTTGTGTTGTCAGCCACCGATGGCGACGTGACGCGTCGGAAGTACGTCGAAGTGAAAAGCGTGAGCTTTGCGCATCCAGTGCAATTGGAGCAGCAGCAACAACAGCAGCAAGCGAAGGTTTCGGCTTCGAGCCTGAACGTAGATGACAGTGAGCCAGCTGGTGACACTACGTCGTTTTGCGCATTGTTCCCGGATACGATCTCGACGCGTGCGCAAAAGCACGTCGAAGAGCTCACCGAGTTAATCACAGGCGCTGAGAACACAACCGCGACGATCATCTTCTTGGTGCAACGTGACGATTGCCACCATTTTGCGCCGTCGTTTCTCCACGATATCAAGTTTGCGGCGCTTTGCGATCAAGCTGCGGCAAATGGTGTTGAGCTGCTGGCGTATTCGTGTGCTTTGGAGCCTCAAGAAGCCATGCAAACGGGCCACGTGCGTCTACTGCGCGCTCTGCCACGGTATACGCGGAACGCTGTGGCTTCGCCTCCAGATGAGCGTCAGTGACAAGAAGAGGGATAAAGCTTCCAGAATATATTACAGTTTTGATTTGTGATGAGTGGATGAGCGACGACTTCGTGGGGTCGAGTGCGAATGTTTCATTCAAAACGGCTTTTCTAGTGGCCATTGAGATTTGTCGCTCCAGTCCAGCCACCACAGAGGCGAAAGCAAATGAAGACAGCAGCTTCAAAAACAGTTCAGAGTTGGGGGAGGATGTGGCAAATGTATCCGTTGGCGACAGTGTCTCGTCGAGATTTGGACCTACAGAATCGGTCATTGTTAGCTGTGTATCCGAGATTGTCATCGATAAGCGCGATTGAGTGGCGACTTGGCATCGGCATGGTCAACTATCTTGTTGAGAGAAAGAACAAGAGCAACATATTCGGGTTTTGCTGTTTTATCTCGAAAACCTGCTTACTCCTCCTACGCTCAACTACTACGGCGAATGTGGGCGACCACATGCATCAATTCACGCGACAGACAAACACCGTCGCAAGCAAACACACACACACAAGGTGCACATGGCGAGGTGGCGAAACTGGACAAATACAGCATGGTAATGGGTAAATACGAGCTCGTTGAACTCGAAGACACGCGACCTTTGTGGTCAGAAAATCTGACGTCGGATTCTGTTTGCGGCAAATGCAAAAATCGACGCCAATGTCCATATATCCAAAGACTTCAGTTCGCCCGATACAGATAGGGACGATCGAAAAATGCCACTTAAGCATGCCAGTTTGCAACGGAGCGACAACGGAACGACCAGCCGCTCTCCATGAAAGGATGCTATCAGATTTCTCCGCGCTGTGATGTAGTCGCTCTTGGTCTCTTGCATTTGGTGAGGCTCGGATTCAGCAGGAACAGCAAGGTACACGAGCGTCTTGTTGATCTGCAGCGCATCGCCTAACGCGTTGATACCAATGGCAGTGATCTGGCTGTTGCTGCCCAGAAAGAGAATATTCAAAGCCGGCTTTCGCTCGAAAGATTTTAGAAAATCGGCAAGCGCGACTACGTCGGAGTCCGTCAACTCGTTGCAACTCAAGTAAAGTCTAACCAGCGTACATCCCAAGGTGCCCGATCGCAGCGCGTGCAACAACGGCGCGACGTTCCGACTGGTCAGATTGCAATACTCCAGGTTTAAGTGCTCGAGGTTCACGCACTGTGTCGCGACAGTTTGAATGATTACTTGGCGCGTTTCGAGTTTGGACTGGAACCTCAGCTCGATCACGAATCCTCCAATCGCTTTCAGTAGAGAACAGAGCGCACACACCATTTTGGGATCACTGGGTTCGAGTTTAATCGCGATGTTAAACCAGTCGAACCAGAGGCCATTTGCTTTCGCTTCTACGAGGTGTACGACCGCAGTATGACTGTTGGAGAGACGCCCGTCTTCAAACGATGGCACCCACCCACTATACTCCATTCTCGCGACAAGTGCTCCGAGTACACCATGCCTGACGGTAATCCGAATGCGGTTGGCAGTGGAGGTTGGATAGCGAACGAGAAACGCGTTGTGCTCTATGCACCAGGTCGACAGCGTTTGTATAAAAAGACCGTTCTCACCAAACGATGCGAGCTCGTCTGCGTCAAAGAAACCACGTTGTGCCATCGTTGCCAAATTCGAAAATGAGGGAGAAGCAGAGCCACAAGTTTCGAAAAAGGAGAACATGAAGTGGTCAGCGTTGACGAAAACTGATTTGAATGGTGCGGACCCAGCCATGATGTATTTGCCTGTGGTCTCCACGCTTGCGAGGGGCCAAGAGCGCCGGTGATGGGGTGCACATTTCGTTGAATGGTGAAGCATATTACTACCAGTAGGCTATTCTGCGCGAAAATGGAGTGCAGCAGGTCAATATCTTCAGCATAGTCAGCGATCGGTTGAAGGGGGCACTCCAAGACGAGGAAAAGACCGTGCACAAGAACGGCCACCTGGTTCCTGGCCGGCTGATCAAGCAGTGCCAGCGCTTTTTCGCCGACACCGAGCTCATCGATGCCGATAGCCGATAAGGAAACAGAGAGCAAAGCTGGACGAGTTGTGACTGGATTGTACACCCTATTGACAATTTAGGGAGTCCTTTACTCTAGCTAGCTGTTCAGCAATGGAGCTATTCAAAAACGTCCAATTGATGTGGACGCTTTCTGTCCCCCCCTCCACCAAAGTGTCTTCGTCCAAAGCCCCTCAAATAGCCTTCCAACCTCTTTATGTCACATATCAACTTTAACTTGTTGATGCCAAATATGCTCTTTGAGAGTTTTTGTGTTGCCTCCAGTAAGCAGCAACCTGCCTCTTTGACTGGAAAGAGCACAAGCACAGCAAGAATGGCGGGCAAGGCAGGCGCGACGAGCGTGCTCGGCGGTGCGTCCAGCGGCGAGTTCCTCTCGGTGGCGGGGCTGCGCGTGGACGGCCGCCGCAGCGAGGAGGTGCGGCGCATCCGCACGCGCTTCGGGCTCTTCCAGCGTGTGGACGGGTCCGCGTACTACGAGCAGGGCAACACCAAGGTGGTCGCCGTCGTGTACGGCCCGCGCGAGCTCAAGATGACTGGCGCGGCTGCAGCGGCCGGCGGCGTCGCGACCGTGGGAACGGGCTCGGGCAATGCCGCGAGTAACACGCAGCCACGCGCCGTCGTGCACTGCGAGTTCACGCAGGCTGCGTTTGCGACCTCGGAGCGCAAGCCGCAGCGCACGGGCGACCGCAAGAAGATGGAGTCATCGCTCGCGATCAAGCAGATCTTTGAAGCGTGCATCCAGACGCAGCTGTACCCCCGCTCGCAGATCGACATCTTTGTGCAGGTGCTTCATGCTGACGGCGGTGAGCTCCCGGCGAGCATCAACGCGATCACGCTGGCGCTGATCGACGCCGGCATCGCGCTCAACGACTTCGTCGTCGCGTCCTCGGCCGGGTACCTCCAGCAATCGCTTCTCTGTGGTACGCCCTTCTGATCCTTAACGAACACGCGGTGGTGGTGTCATTGCCCTTCTTAGATGGGCGAAGGGAAGCTCACTTTGATGATATCATGTCGTCACTCATTTCGTCTTTGTGTGCATTTGAACCCTTTGCTTGTTGTAACAGATCTCAACTACTCGGAGGAGGCGGCGCGCGCCCCGCAGCTCGTGATCGCGCTCAACCCACGCACGCAGAAGCTCAACCTGCTGCAGATGGAGTGCAAGCTGCCGCTGGAGATCTTCGAGTCGCTCATGAACACCGCCATGGACGGGTGCAACCAGGTGTACGACCTGCTGCAGAACGCCGTGCGCGAGCACACGTGGAAGCGACTGCGCTCGCGCGGCACGGCCATCGCCTAAGCAGTTAGTTCCTACAGTAGTACATCCCATCCATATAACGCATTTAGTCCATTTGCTATCACCATAAGCTCACCATGGTTACCAGTGCATTTATGTGCGTCGCTCCATTCTCGACCCTATGAGCCCAGAGAACGTGATAATGTACGTTGGTGTTACGAGCACTTCAAGTCGGCAATTGTGCAGACTCAATGGGACGGCGATGTGTTCCAGATCGACCTCAGCTCTAAAATATCTGACAGGCTTCCAGGTATCATCGCTGAAGGACGAAAGCTACGTGGGACATTCTGTGCAGAATGGCTGCCATACATGACCTCGACTGCAGATGGGTGGCTTCTTGATTCCAACGGCTCCCCTTACAAGCTTGCTCACACATCATTATCAGTTGGAACAGCACAACTGGGCGACATACTTCGATGGGAGTGGATAAGACCAGGAGTGCTTAACTTCATCCCAACATGTGGAATCTCCGGATTCTCCCGGCCGTCTATTCGAGCGCTCGAGCGGTTATGTGCTACGTTGGTATCCAACTTCCCACAGCTTCTGTATCGACCACAGCAAACAAATGTGCTTCGGCTGTACAACGGACAACGTCATTATAACCACGAATGGCATCTGCACACCAGTGAAGCAACTCTGACCCACGTCGACACGACCCTAGTCAAAGCTACGCATACAGTTCACTCCGCAATGGACTGTGACATCATGGCAACAAGAGACTTGAACGGGCAGAAGGTGTCGTTCCATGCACATCCACGCTTCACAAGAATCGTGCAACTATGGGGTGGCAACGGACGATACAATACGACCAGATCTTTCTATCGGCAACAAGTTGCAGCAACGAGGACACAAATTGGCAAAGATACTCGAGATGCAGCAGTCAACAAAGCTGTCCATACAGCAGGATCTCTGTGGCCAGGACTGCAATTAATCCAATGGAGCGAATTACACAACATCCCAGGGATTACAGTTTATACAGCCCAGACTCTTCTCCGGCTGAAAGCCAACCGACTCTCCATGTGGAACTATGAGAAAGCTGATCTATCCTGCTCGAATCCCGAATGCCCCCAAGTTGTCCAATCTTCTGTTCAATATCTATTCTGGGAGTGTCCGAAAGCCAAACTCGTGTGGAACTACTTTTATGCGCTATGGGCGAAGATCGGAATCACTCCTGGTCACGACCCCGCAATCTGGATCTTCAGTTTGGATCTACCACATACTCCAAGGCATGCATGGACCACGATCAAGAGACACATTATCGGACACAAGTTCTCCAATGAACATCTCCAAGATCATCTCTATTCCGTCGCACACATGCTGTGGCGATATATGAGCGCGTCGCTCATACAATCCATTTGGTGTGCGCATCTGCGACGCATGGATTCGGATCCAATCAAATCGACTGCTGAGATGGTGATCATGATGACCAGATTAGAGGCAGGAATGCGAAACCTCACACGACTCGCTGAAGCGCAAGCTGGAGGCTCTGACGGTCACACGGTTGCGGCAGCTCTCAATGGCATATGTCGACTGCTTTCTCAGCCAAACCGACGCCATCCCCTTGACTCCAAGTGATACTCGCGGCGTTTACCTGTTGTTTTTCGATGGTGGATCACGCGGCAATCCAGGACCAGGAGGGACTGGATCCATTATCGTGCGTGTCCATAAGGACTCGCACACAGCCAGTTTAATTTGGACCGCGAGCATGGCGTATAGCAGGAAGGACACGACCAACAACTTTGCCGAGTACTGGGGTCTCATACACGGACTCCGAGAAGCCCAACGCAGTCACTTCGAACCGTTGTACGTGATTGGAGACAGTGCACTCATTATCTCCCAACAGCGAATGCATCGGTCCCCTCGACAGCACCGATTGGCACGTTTATACCAGACAAGTCGACGACTCGCGGATTGCATCGACATCCGAGGATGGTACCATCACTACCGTGCCTTCAACAAGATGGCGGACTCAGCCGCCAACCTAGCCATGGACACCAGAACCTCAACGCAGGTCCACTTCCCAACTCAAAGAGCTGCTTTCAACAATCTCACCCAGGATCTTGACAACGACGTCATGCATTGGCTTATGCGAAGTTCGGAAGACCCAAGGTCATTGGACAACACAAGGCAGCCTCACATAGGACCAAGAGAACATGCCATCCTGGTCAAAGATTATTTAGCATTCAGAAGTGATCTAGTGCAATCCGCGCTATAGACACATTTACACTCCTAGATGAAATTCGTAATGAAGATTAGGTAGGAGAATGGATATTGTAGGTCACGAAGATGAACCTAAATATACCTCACCTTATAAAGATAAAGATAGGTTGCCTGTGCAAGGTGTTATAATGGTGTGTCATGATGTCATCCATACTGTGGTCTATCCGATTAGAGCGCCCTGCATTCTCACGATTGGAGCAAAAATTGCACCGTGTTCTGGTTCTTATCTACTATCTCACCTGATTTTGGAATGTATGGAATGAATGTAGCTCCTCGCTCGCGTCCAATGGCCAGGCACGCAATAGACAAACTGTTGGCGAGCAGCATGGCGGCTGCCAAGAAGAAGACGCAGCAGCAGCAGCAGATGAAGCCCAAGGGCAAGGCGGAGGGCAAGGCGCAGAAGCAGCAGAAGCCCAAGAAGCACGATGGTGCTGCAAAGCCGACGACAGCACCGACGTCCTCCCCCGCGGTGCTGCACAACATGCTCGCGAAGCTCACGGAGCAGTCGGTCGCGTGGTACGACGCGCTCAAGCCGCTCCCACGCGACGTGAGCGCGGCGTTCGCGTCGGGCAACGGCAACAGCAAGCGCAAGAACAAGAAGCTGTTGGCGCTGCAGTTGGAGAAACAGGCGGCTGGAGGCGCGGATGATGTGGATGGTCCCGCACTCCCGATTGAGCTCGTCGAGAGCAAGAAGAAGCACGCGCAACGGCTGTGGGAGGAAGAGGTGCAGCGGTTTGAAGCCAAGAAGAGCGGCAAGATGTCGAGCGATGACAAGTACTTGGCGACGATGATGAAGAACGGTACGTTGGCCGATCGCGTCGCCGCGCTGACGCTGACGATCCAGGGCTCACCGTTCCACTGCCTATCGCGCTTGAGCCAGATGATCACGATGGCGAGCAAGAAAGCTCGTCGCGAGAGCATGATGGCCGTGGACTCGCTCAAGGATCTGTTCATCAACAACCTGCTTCCTGACGACCGCCGCTTGAACTTTTTCCACCAGAACCCACTCGACCACCCGGACGTGAACGACGGTCACCTCGTGATCTGGTTCTTTGAGCACTGTCTCAAGACTGCGTTTGCGCAATTGGTGGGTGTGCTTGCCGACGGCATGGACGACGCTGTCGACAACCACAAGCGCGCGTGCATCCGCGCCGCGAATGCGTTGCTCGCCGCGAAACCCGAGCAGGAAGCTGTGCTCTTGGCGATGATCGTCAACAAACTTGGTGACCCAGACCGCAAGATCGCGTCGTACATTCACAAAACGCTGCAGGATTTGCTGCAGGAGCACCCGGCAATGAAGCGCGTGGTTGTCGACGAAGTCGAGCGAGTGTTGACGCGTCCTCAGGTTTCGGACCGCACGAAGTACAACGCAATTCTGTTCCTCAATCAAATCTACCTGGACAAATCTGGCGATGACGCAGACCTCGCCGCGCACTTGATCACCGTGTACTTTGGATTGTTTACGAAAGAAGTGCACGCCGAAGACGCACGAGTCCTTGCTGCGAAGAAGAAAGAGAAGCACTTCAAGAAGAGCGGTCACAAGAAGAAAAACCACGAACCTGCTGCGGCCGTCGGCATGGACCGCAAGCTGCTCAGTGCATTGCTCGTGGGCGTGAACCGCGCGTTCCCGTACGCGAAGGCGACATCTGCCAACTTTGAGAACGAGATCGACGCGCTGTTCACGGTCGTGCATCGCGCGCACCACAGCACGAGCGTGCAGGCGCTGATGCTGCTCTTCCAGGTTATGAACAGCACGAACTCGGTCTCGGATCGTTTCTACACGGCGCTGTACGAGAAGCTATTCGATCCAAAGGTGCGCGAGACGTCCAAGCACACGCTGTTCCTCAACCTGATCTTCCGCGCGATGAAGGCTGATGTGTCGCCGGCGCGATGCGGTGCGATGATGAAGCGTCTGCTCCAGTTGACAACGGTCATGACGCCAGCGTTCACGTGCGCCGTGCTCTTCCTGCTGTCGGAGCTCTTGAAGATCAAACCGACATTGCGTACGCTGATCGACCAGCCAGAGTCGGGCTCCAGCGGCGATTCAGGTGACGACGAGCACTTTGAAGATGCCAAGGCAGAGTCGGACGACGAAGAAGGAGAGAAGCAGACGTTCACGCTCGAACAGGATGAAGACGAGGAGGAGGACACGGACGATGAGTCTGAGTCGCCAGCAGAGATAAACGACGGGCTGACGGACGCGCAGCGTGCGGCCAAGGTACTCGAGCAAATGTTCGGCAAGGAGCCAGCTGCAGGGACGCAGAAGAACGTCCCGACGGCTGTGACCTTCGACGAAAGCAGCAACGAAGAGGAGGAAGAAGAGGGTAAGAATGCAAGTAAGGAGAAGAAGACTGAGGGAAAGGACGCGAGCGTCGAGACCAAAGCCAGCGCATACGATCCACGCAAGCGCAACCCACTGTTTGCCGGCGCCGAGAACGCGTGTGCTTGGGAACTGCACCACTTGGTGCAGCACTACCACCCATCTGTGCAGATGTTTGCGCGCCAGTTGATCGAGAACAAGACGACGGGCATCCAGTACGCGGGTGATCCGTTGGTGGACTTCACGATGCACGCGTTCTTCGAGAAGTTCATGAACAAGAAGCCACGCCACAAGATCGAGAGCGGTGACCGGAAGGCGAGGAAGAGTTGGAGCTTTGTGCCGATCAACACTGAGGCTGTACTCCAGGAAGCCGAGGAGAATGTCGACGAGAGTGACAAGTTCTTCTACAAGTTCTTCAAGGAGCGTGCGTCTCGCGAGTCGGCGGTGCCAAAGAAGAAGAAGAAGAGAGCGTCGGGTGACGACGACCGTGACGCCGATGCGTTCTCGGATGTCGATAGCGAAGAAGATGCTGAGCTCGAAGCCTATGCGCAGGAGTTGGCTGAGGGTATCATGAAGGACGGTGACATGGACGACGAAGACCCGGACATGGACGACTGGAGCGGCGGCGAAGACGACGACGATGAAGACGATGGAGGCGAACTCGAGGGTGAGGATGATGCGCCGAACTTTGGTGGTGACGGCGACAGCGACGACGATGAAGACGATGGAGGCGAACTCGAGGGTGAGGATGATGTCGAAGGAGAAGATGACGACAACGAGGACGACGAAGATGGTTTTGACTTTGCTGCTGGCATGAGCGACGACGACGATGGCAGTGATGACGAAGTCGAGGAAGCGCTAGCGTCGAAATCCAAGAAGACGCCACCAGCGCCAAAGCGGAAATCGCCGTTTGCGAGCGCTGACGACTACGAGGTCATGGTGCAAGAGGCGCTTGCGAAACAGCAAAAGCAGCGTGCGGGCAAGAAGCAAAAGCGCAATTAAGTTAGTGACGGACATCCTCCAAAGAAAGCGAGAAACCCTTGAAGGAGAGAGAAAAACGAGATTTTTCAACTAAGCGTTTTCATATTCTCTGTTTATCAATACCACAACACATCATAGAGCCATTTTATACCATTCTCCAAAGCGCATTGCACACACAAGCTGCTGCAACCGTCCCAATAGTTCATTGGTGCTTGGCGTGGCTGCTCTTTTTGATAATGAGGATCTCGAGCAAAGATCCAACAACCGCACGACCAGCTTCATCGCATCGAAGGAATCGTAAACCTGGGATGTTGACGCTGAAGTTGCTTTGCGCAGCACAAAGCATGCTGAAGATGCCTATTGCGGTATGACAGGATGACCATTTTGCGTCACGATCTCGCCGTTCCTTTGTACAGTTGCAATCAGAGTGTCCGCAAGGTTCGCAGTCTGCGTCATCATCATCACTAGTTTCACAAAATGGTTTCGATTCTTTTTGTAGGGTCAAGCTTTTTTTTCTCAACGCCAAGCGTCTACTTTCGAAACGCAATGTCGTACGTCTGCTCGGCGATGCTGCGCTCCTCGTCCGTGTTGATCACGAGCACCTTGACCTTGGACGTCGCCGCCTGGATCTCGATCGGGCCAGCGCCGAGCATGGACCGCGCGTTCTTTTCCAGGTCGAGCTCGATGCCCAGCGTCTCCAAATTCGCGCACACACGCTCGCGGATCATCGCCGAGCTCTCGCCGATGCCAGCAGTGAACACAATCGCGTCGGCCGAGCCGCCGAGCTCCAACAGGTACGCGCCGAGGTACTTTCGCACGCGGTGCACATACACGTTCATCGCGAGGTCGGCTTGCGGGTCCTTGTCGTTGCGGATGCGATCCTGGATCTTGCGGATGTCGCTGTCGTCACAGATGCCCAGCAGACCGCTCTGCTTGTTCAGGAGCTTGTCGACCTGCTCGATCGTCATCTTGAGATGCGACGTCAAGAACGCATGCAGCGCAGGGTCGACGTCGCCGCTGCGCGTGCCCATGACGAGCCCTTCCAGCGGCGTCATGCCCATCGTCGTGTCGATGCACTTGCCACCGTGGATCGCCGCCATGCTCGAGCCGTTCCCGAGATGGCACGTCACCAGGTTGATCTTGTCCAGTGGCTTGTTCAGGATCTTGGCCGCCTGCTGCGCGACGTACTGGTGGCTCGTGCCGTGGAACCCATAGCGACGCACGCCGTGTTCCTTGTAGAGTGAGTACGGCACCGCGTACACGAACGCCTCAGGCTTCATCGTCGCGTGGAACGCTGTGTCGAACACCGCGACCTGCGGACACTTGGCGCCAAACACTTCAGTCGCGACGTCGATACCCAGCAAGTTGCCCGGGTTGTGCAGCGGCGCCAGACTGATGTTGTCCGTGATCGCGGCGATCACGCTGTCGTCGATGAGCGTCGCGTCGTGGAACGCTTCGCCGCCGTGCACGACGCGATGGCCAATCGCCTGGATACCCTGCTTGTGTGTGCCGAAGAAGCGCGTCACAGCTTCCTCGAGCGCCGTACGGTGGGTCTTGAGCGGCAGGCGCACCTCCTGCTTGGTCTGCGTCTCGAGGCACTGGTGCACGATGCGACCGTCCTTCGACGACGCGTTCGAGAGCTCCACGAGCCCCGAGAAGATCGGCTCCCCGACGCCCTTGCTTTTGCTGTCTTTGTCGTCGTTCAATGCGAACATCTTGTACTTGAGCGACGAGCTCCCGGCGTTGATCACGAGCAGCTGCGACGTTGAAGCTGCGGCGGAGATGCCACGAACGGAGAAGAGCGGCGACACGCGGCGGGATGGTAGTAGCGCACGCAGCATCATGGTCGTCGACTGTGTGCAATAGAGAGAGTGGAGAGGGGGAGAAGGAGCAGTGGAGGCTTCTTCTTCGTCTTGCGCGCGGGTGCGTCTACGGCGGCGAATTGGCGAATGATGCGTTTCATGTGAGAATGGGGGCTTTACAGGTTGTGTCAGACGAATCGAACGTTTTTTTGCAGCGCTTCCCAAAAGGTGTCGAAGCAGAAACACGCAATGTGCGTTCGTTACCGATAAATCCGTGTTTAGTAAAGTTAGCTTTACGACAATACAGGATACCGTCAACAATGCTTATCTAAACGTAAACCGACCTTTTTAAGAAAATAGAACCGTATTTATCAATTGTATCTACGATAGATATGGACGTCACATTTATTGCACAAACCGTGACGTGATGGACGATCGACTGCGTACATCCTGTGTGCGTCTCCTTGGGGTGGACGATGCTGGCGATGACGCCGTGGACGATCAGCGCAGCACGAGCGGCTTACTGGCCAGTGGCTTCGAGAGCACGCGCTTCGCACTTGCGTCACGCTGACGATGCTGGTGATGGATCGGTGGCGGCTTGCGGTTCTGCGCCGACGACGAGCGCGCTGGTGGCGTCCGGTACAAAATGCTCTGCTCCGACTCGGGTTCACTTTGTGATTTATTCTCATTCGCCACTGCGACTTTCTTCAGTTTGCGTACGAGAGCGAGGACGTCGGTATGTGACGGTACGCCATTCATCGTGACGCCACTGCCGCCATTGCCATTGCCAGTGCGACTTGCCGATTGCGGACGCGACAGCACTTGGTACGGCGACATGGTATCGACTGAGGTCATGGACGAGTCGGCCAATGTGGTGTCGTTCCGCAGTGTCAGATCCATCATGGTCGTGTTCACGGCTGTCGTGTCAAAGTCGTCATCTGGGAACAGCGCATCCTCAAATGACCGTTGCGATGACGACAGTGACTTAGGAGAGTAGCGTTTGAGGCGCTCACCACGTGCGCTTGAAGTTCCTGCATGCGTCGTCAAGAACTCGTTCTTGCCAGAAGAAGCTGCGGATCGCGACAACTGCGACAACTCGCTGTTGTTGCACGACATGCACAGCGGGCTCATGGAGCCACTCTGTGAGCTTTGCTCGAACTTCTTGTCCAGCAGTTTTTCGAGCGCGCGGCATTTGCGACTGAGCTCCTGGATGCGTTCTTCAGCGATCTCGCGTGGGGTCTTTCCGATGATATCATCAACTGGATTCAGCTGCTCTGTTTGCGTTTCCGCCGATTGCGATTGCTTTTGCGACGCACGGACTTCTTCCAACGCCTTCGCGACCGCTTGTCCCTGTTCCTCGATTTCGTGCTCGTACTTTGCGCACAGCGCTTCCATCTGCGCTTCGTGCTTTCGTTGCAGTTTTTCGACCATTTCCGATGTGAACGTGTACTGAGATTTGTCTTCAGCCGCCATGTTGAACCGATTTTCTAACGCTGTCATCTCAAGCGCATGCTTCTTGTTGATTTGCTTCAGCGTTTGAATGAGCAGCTGATTCTCCTTGGCAATCTGAAAGGAAAACAACACAGAGAACAAAGTGAGAAAACGCCGCTGTATCCACAGCAGTCAACCATCTGAAAAAAAGGTACCTCGTGGACAGCAGCGTCACTACTGTGATGTAGCTGTTGCAGCACGTCATTCCACTTCTGCTTCTCCTGCTCAAAGACGCTGGATTCCTGCTCCCACGTGCGCTGCAATACCTCGAGTGTCTGCTGCAGCGCCGATATTTCTTTCTTAAGCGATTCCTCTTGGAGTTGCGACTCTGTTCGACTCAGTAAAGCTTCCTCCTTTTCCTTTCGCGATTGATCCAACTGCTGCTTGATTCGCTGAATGTCTTCTTCAAAACGGATCGATAAATGCTCAAACTAAGTAGACAAGTCAAGCGCAAACACATCTAATTTGAGTCTCTCAAGCGATTTGCGACAGTGGTAAATCGTCCAAAGCATCGTTACCTTCTCTCGGAACGTGGCCGCTTTGAACTCGATCGTTTCGCGTTCCAGCGTACTCTTGTGCTCGATCTCAAATGCTTTTTGCTTCCACTCGTCCATTGAGCGAATCGCGACTCTCAATTCTTCCTCGAGCTGGTCCTGCGTCTTTTTGTACTTGCCGCGCACCTGCTTGAGTTCTTCCAGCGACTCGTCCACGATGCGTTGGAGCTTCTCGTGATGATACTCCTGCATCTGACGAATCGATTGCTCAAAACGCTTCAGTTTGCGCTTCGACGACGTCTCGACAGCAGCGTTGAAGCCTGCGATCGAGCGCTCTAACGCGAGAAACTGGTCGGTCATCGATTGCGGTAGATATATTCCCAGAGATCCGCTCACATGCCACGAAGAGGAATACCCGTTCTTGTCACCCCTATAATTGGTTCGATTCGTTTCTTTTTCATTGACTTTACTCGTCATCGCCGTCGTTGTCATCGTCGTCGCGTCCATGCTTCGTAGGTACTCCGCAGTCGCTCGAAAGTTCTCTGTGGTTTCGTGACCATAGTTTGCAGCCACCAAGTCGACTTTTTGCGTCAGCAGGTTGAGCCACTGCACGATGGCGTCTTCACGGATGTCGGCATCCGTCTGCATGCTCGTATCAAATCTTTGGACTCGCGATACTCTGGTTGTCTTCTCGTCGTTGTTGTTGGGAGCGCTACTCGTCTTCCTCTGCTTCATCTCGGTCAGTTGCTGTCGAAATGCCTGCAGTTGCTGATTGATCGCGTTCTGCTGCGTTACAATCGCTTGTGTATCTGAAGCATTTGCTGCTGCTTGAGTGCTGCTCTGCATAGAAACCTGCGACATATCGACTGGTTTTGTATCCATTGCTGCTTTCTCCTTCCTCTGAATCTCTTGAGATGGATCGCGTCTTGGATCTGAGTCGCCATACTCCCCACTCACTCGATCACCTTCTTCTTCGTCACCACATTTTCTTCTTCTTCGGACTGTAATATTACTATCGTCACGCAACCTAATGGGCTCATTATTGTCCACAGCACGAGACGCTTCCAACTGTTGCCACTGGTGTGCGTGGCGCAAGTGGAGCTCCTGGAGCGCGCTCGTCCGCTTCGGAGTACTCGCACGGCCACTGCCCCCAATCGACACAGGCGATCGCTTGCGATACATGTACTCGCTACTGCTGCTGCTCTCATTATCGCCGCCAAAACTAGACATACTGTCTCCACAATCATCGTCATCTTCACCTGACTGGCTACTGCTGCATGATGAGACGTCGAGACGGCGGCTGAGGTCGCTGCCGCCGCTCTCGCTGTACGCCTCCCAGTCGGGCAGCTTCCAGAACTCGTCGCCGCTCTCCACTGCGTCCGATGTGTCGCACTGCGGGCGCAGCGCCTGCATCGCGCGCGACTGCCAGACCGAGTCCGCCATCACTGTGCTGTGAAGTTCGCCTTTGTGTTCGATTGTCTCTTGAGGAAGGAAGATTTGCAGTTTGGGTATTGAGGCAGTCTGATTGGCGGTAATTGCAAGTCTTTTCACCACTTATAAGCGATTATATGTAATAGAGCAATATGGTTGGATAAAAGAGGAAATATTCCACGAATCAGATATATAGTGTGGACCTCTCTGATAGAGAACTTTTCGAGTCAAAATCTGGGTACAACTGATTCCAAAACAGGGCATGAAAAGTTACACCATCCATAGACAAAAGTTGCATCCATAAGTAACGTTCTTTGAATTGTATTTAACCAACGCGTGACACGCTCGACGTCATCGGTATCCAGAAGCACGATCGCACCAATCGGAGTGCCGCTGCAACACGTGCTGCTTGGAAACAAACGTGACGTGACTTCATTGGTCCCAGCCACACACAACTTGTGATACTTCTGCGTGGTAGTCGTTGACTGTGCTCATTTTACAGACTAAAGAATAGTATATGGATGCTTCCTAACGTAGCTCGCTGGTTCAAGCTCCCTGGCGATCAATTCTGCAGTTCCGACCTAACCTTGTAGTGAGAGAGGTGGTCGCCAACTCTATATAAGGTGAGGTATATTTAGGTTCATCTTCGTGACCTACAATATCCATTCTCCTACCTTATCTTCATTGCGAATTTCATCTAGGAGTGTAAATGTGTCTACAGCGCGGATTGCAATAGATCACTTCTGAATGCTAAATAATCTTTGACCAGGATGGCATGTTCTCTTGGTCCTATGTGAGGCTGCCTTGTGTTGTCCAATGACCTTGGGTCTTCCGAACTTCGCATAAGCCAATGCATGACGTCGTTGTCAAGATCCTGGGTGAGATTGTTGAAAGAAGCTCTTTGAGTTGGGAAGTGAACCTGCGTTGAGGTTCTGGTGTCCATGGCTAGGTTGGCGGCTGAGTCCGCCATCTTGTTGAAGGCACGGTAGTGATGGTACCATCCTCGGATGTCGATGCAATCCGCGAGTCGTCGACTTGTCTGGTATAAACGTGCCAATCGGTGCTGTCGAGGGGACCGATGCATTCGCTGTTGGGAGATAATCAGTGCACTGTCTCCAATCACGTACAACGGTTCGAAGTGACTGCGTTGGGCTTCTCGGAGTCCATGTATGAGACCCCAGTACTCGGCAAAGTTGTTGGTCGTGTCCTTCCTGCTATATGCCATGCTCGCAGCCCAAATTAAACTGGCTGTGTGCGAGTCCTTATGGACACGCACGATAATGGATCCAGTCCCTCCTGGTCCTGGATTGCCGCGTGGTCCACCATCGAAAAACAACAGGTAAACGCCGCGAGTATCATTTGGAGTCAAGGGGATGGCGTCGGTTTGGCTGAGAAAGAAGTCGACAGAGACCTTGAGAATTCGATATCGTGGATGGTATGTTTTGTTGAAAGAAGCAGAATGAAACCTTGCACGACGAATGTGCTACTTTGATCTTTCTGGGCGAATGACGATGGGCAATGTGGTGGACCACCTCTAAGAATCTTCTGCCCATGAGGCAAAGCAAGGGCGTCAATGTGCTGCTCCAGGAGTGCTCATGCAGAGTCTCGTGAAATCGCTTTCAGTCGGCTTCACTTACTTTCATGAGCTGCACGCGTACGAAGGATTCGTGACTCCACAGCTGCAGAGTTCGATTGCTATGCACCTGAATAAATTAACATCGAAATGCAGCCTCTGCCATCGTCACTGTGGGGCAATCGACAAAATCTATATGCGACTGGTCGATATTCAAAAACACTTCCCTGAATTTCCATCCCTCCCAGACGTGCTTGCCGTCAAGAAATTTTGTCACTCCCTAGGGAGTATTGATATATTCTTGGGGATTATCGATGCCCAAGAGAGATCAATTAAACGACTTGAACGAAGTCAGGAGGTGTCTTTGAAGTTCAACACTCTTCGTCGAGAGATCGACGACGTACTAAACGCATATCTGACGTTCACTGATGGGTTAATCCATGCATGGCGAGAAAACGGCGAAAAAGATTCTTCTCTAAGCGCACAAACCGAACGTAAAATTTGTGCCAGTAATGCAGTCACCATTGTGCACCATGAAACGGCTTACGACAGCAGTCAGGAGAGAAGACACTTTTATCCTCGAGAGCCGCTGCGGTTCATTCCGCCAAACTAGGTGAACTGTAGAACTGACGAAGAAATTGGTTCTGGTGCTCTCGGATAAGTGTACAAAGGGAAATGGGACGACACGCCTGTAGTGATCAAGGTTGTAGGCTTGGAGAAAGAAGCAAACGGCAATGATCGCGAGATGGTTCAGCTCGAGCTAGGTGTCTGGTCCAAACTCAATCACCCTCATATTGTTCGTCTCTGCGGTGCTTGCCAAATTGGAAATCTATACTTTGTCTGTGAACATGCTGCAAATAGAACGCTTCAAGATTATTTAAGCCGACAGCAAAACCGCGATCGCACTTGGGAAAAGCTGTACGAGATCGCCCTTGGACTTCTGTATATGCACGACATGAATGTGCTTCACAACGACCTCCGGTGTGACACCCTCCTCGTTTGTATAGACGGCAAGGCAAAAATTGCCGACTTTGGTTTATGCTGCTCCTAGACCGAAGGGAGTATGCATGTACCACACACCTGAGTAGCGATCGCGGCGGCGCAGGAGACTGGGTTTCCAACGTAGGTGCCGCCCATCGCACCTGGAACCTAAGTAGAAACGCTAGACAATCATGCAGGTTGATCTTGCATGCTTCAACAGCAATCGTGGCATGGAGGTTACCTGCAAATCAGTCAAATCCTTGCGACTTGCAATCGCGCTCAGCGGGAACCCATTTGCAATGCCCTTTGCAACGACCAAGATGTCTGGAACCGCGTCGAACTGTCCGTTGGTCGCGAAGTACTCGCCCGTACGTCCGAATCCACTTTGCACCTACGAGAAATCACACAGAAACCGAAATGGTGATGAACCTGTTTGCTCAGGGAGATGCCATCAGGAGCACACACTTCGTCCGTGATCATTAAGATGTCGTCTTCCGAGCAGATCTCCCGCACGCCCTGGATAAAGCTCTTTGGTGGCAGCAAGTACCCGCCTTCACCCTAACAAGCAAGAAAAAGAGGTGGTGTTGTCGTCTTGTCAGTCTGCGTGTGCTCAATGACTCTGTAATAAAGAGGTACTCACCATGAGCGGCTCGGCGAGAACGGCGGCAGTGTCGGTCGGTGCAGTTTGTTGCTTCAATGCCAGCCGCAGTTGATCCAAGCACCACGCACTGCAGAGCTCTTGGTATACATGTTTAGTAGCCACGCAGAGTCAGTAATTGGTCGCCATGCCATGCAATATACTCGTAGAGTTGCAAAAATGAATACCTTCATCGTAGATGGGTCCATGCACAGCGTAAGGATACGGCGCGACGGTGACGCCACTCATCAGGGGACCATACCCAGTGCGGTACAATGTCCTGCTCGTGGTCAAACTCATGGCGCCGATCGTTCTTCCGTGATACCCGCCCTGTAGAACCCAGGAACCATCCATCGAGTCAGCTAGAAGCAACCTCTCGACACTCGGGTCTCTGTCCTACCTGGAAAACGACGATGTTCTGCTTGCCCATCGTGTGACGAGCAAGTTTCACAGCGTTCTCAATGGACTCCGCACCCCTGTACATAACACAATAAATCACAAGACGCAACGAGTACTAGAAGATGTGCAGGAATAGGGCACCTACACAAAAGACAGAAACACACGACGTTGCAAACACCAGCGAGTTGAGCCCGTCCGGCATGAGTGGCGCCAATCTCTCCGCAAGCTCGAGAATCGGTTCATGATACGCCACATTCATCTACCAGCACACAAAGAAGGTTAGATCGTTGTGATTAGGATTCTGCTTACAAGTTATACGCAACACGTACCATGCCATGCGCGAGCGTCTCGATCTGTTGCTGCGCAGCTCGAACCACCCGCGGGTGGCTATGACCGAGGTTCGTGACGCACACGCCGCTCGTGAAATCGAGCAGCTTCCGATCGTTGTTCGTCCAAATTCAGGACCCTTTGCCCTTCTTCATCACGATATCGAGCGCGCGCCCGACGCCACGCGCGAGGAGCTGCTTGCTGCCGCTCATGCTGGTTGTTGCTGTTGTTGTTGGTCGCTCGTGGCGCCTTGGAAGCAAAATGGGAAGTGAAGTCGCATGCCGAGTCGTAGTCTCTTGATCGTATTTGGGCTCTTGTAGGGCTGCTGCCATTGGTGTTCGTACTGAAGGAATGTGGCAGACGCATCTTCGGTAGGACACGCATCCAATCGTGGATGTCACGCTGTTTGAAGTAAAGTGGCCATCATTCCGTTCGTTGACAATTTCAGAAGAATCATATCAGTGCTGTATCAAAATGAGAGGTAAAGAGGTAATCAACGCAAGGGAGGTCATTTCTGTATTTTTGTTTGTATAGAAAGGTCTAGCACATTAACGAATTGTATAATAAAAAGGGAGCAACAGAACGTGGCTTCCGCCTCCGAACTCCTGCTCGGCTGGAGTAGGGGGATCACTTTTCGAAACCACGCGAAACCCCCAGCCGAGCGCCAACGATCACCTGCCGCGCGTTTGTCTTCCTCGCGTCAGCGCGTCCTTTTGATTCAATTATGCCATCTGAAGTAAGAATGATGGGATGCCAGAACGATTCGACTGGCGATTACTTGCTGCCAAGATGCTGCGCTTCGCCTCACACGGTCGAGCGAAGCGACACAACACTCTAATTGACAGAAGCCAAGGTATGCAAACAACATACAAGTGTTTCTTTTCTTTTTCTCTTTTTACACAAATGTGAAGCGCTACTCGGCTGAATAGGCTTCTTGGCTAAGCGTGTTCTTTTCGAGCGGTCTGAGCAAATTTGGATAGTTTCCGCGCGACGTAAGCCACTTTTGCGCGTCGCTGCGGATCCTCACGTGTCATACACTCAATCAGATGCCACTGTTTGTCCGTCATATTCGCTGGCCGCAGTGGGCGTCTTCCGTTTTTCAAATTGTAGCGAACCGATGAATCACCGATGTTGGATCCCCATGGTGCTTCGTTGGTCACGGCTTCGAGGATGCACATCGCGAACGAGTAGATGTCGGAGGCGAAGGACGGCTTGGCTCCAACATGGCACTCGGGGGATTTCCAGTGTGGCGCACCGATTCGGTTCTTATTGATTGTAACTTCGACAACGCTAGGAATTGAACTCAAGCCAAAGTCGGACAGTTTGGCTTTCTTGTCTGCACCAATCAGGATGTTGTCACATCGGAGATCGTTGTGGACAATGTTGCACTTATGCAAGTAGCGCAGCCCAAGCGCGGCTTCATCCAGCTTCTCCCATACCAAATGCTTGTTTTCGTCGAGCTTCAAATACTGACTCAGCGTACCATACGGAGCGTACTCGCACACAATGTAGCGTTTTTGGACATGACAAGCTCCAAAAAACTCAATGATGTGAGGATGCTTCAGTTGCGACCAGATCTGCACCTCGTGCAAGAACAGCCTGTTGCTGACGGAGCCGTGGTCACACTCGTAACCCAAGAACTTGATGGCAACTGGACTGTCCAGCCATTTTCCTTTATGCACAACGCCAAACGACCCTTTTGCAATAGAGTCGTCTGCGTCGTACGTGAGTTCGCTCAACGACAAACACCACGATGGCTTCGTGGATTCAGTCGTGGTAGACAGCTGGTTACTGGAATGTGGTGAGGACTCATCGTGGGGGCTGCGAAAGTCGGCGAGTATCACACTTTCGTGTTCATCGACGGGAGTTTTGCAATCGGTTGCTGCGGTACCTGCATTTGTACTCCACACACTCGCATCATCCTTGTAGTTGTGCTTCCACTCGTGAATTGCATGAAGCTTGAAGATATTCGTCATATCCAGATAGTGATCCAGGTTCTTGTGGAACGTTTGGTGCAGTCTCGCGACCTTCAAACTTCGCTCGCGTTCAATGACCGACTTTTTCGAGACGGCCGTCTTCAGACAGTCGAACAGACGGGACACGATCTTCCCAAACTCAGCGACCGCCAAAAGCGGACATTTCTTGCCTTTCTGCCCGAGTTGCGTGTACAGGTCAAGTAGACGCGCCAGCACGTCGCCAGTCATGCATTCCGTTCGAGACCGCGCAGTGCACCTCTGTTGCAGGACTTCGAGAGTAGTATCAATCGTCATCGCAGTCCCCAGAATGATGTATGCTGATGCGTCAACGCATTCGGTCTGTAAAGTGGTACGAGTGGTTAACAGCGAAGTGAACAGAATACACCAGCAAAACAGGTAAAAAGGTCGCAGACTTACCGAGTCAACGCCTCGTTGGATCTCATATCCTTCGCAGCAATCAGCAAGCTCGTTCCTGAGTTGAAATGCTTCGCGTTCTTGATGCGCAAATTGCTCAAGTCGCTTGACGACGTATGCAATTGTCACGCGCTTCTCTGGATTGTGTTCGCACATCTCTTTGATGAGACACCAGCAGGCGTCTTCCACACTAAGCGGCTTGAGTTCAAGCCGCTCTTGCTTCACATATCCTGGATCCTCGCCTCGCGGAGACTCGACTACCAGTTGCAAGATGCACATTCCAAACGCGTAGATATCGGATGCCGGAGTTGCTGCTTTGTGCTGTAGAAGTTCTGGCGCCTTGAACTCGCGGCACCCTGGACCAAAACAAGTTCCTGTGCACCCCAATCCCGCGATCTGCGCTCTGAAATCGTTGCTTATCACGATATTGTCGCAATGGAGATTGCCGTGCACAACTCCTCGTTGGTGCAGGTAGTGCAGTCCAAGTGCTGCATCGTAGAGTTTTTGCCATTTGAGTTTCTTGTTTTCCTCGAGTCGCAGAAACTCGCGCAGGGTCCCATTCAACGAATGCTCGTGAACAAACAGGCGAGGACTACTGACGTGGCAAGCTCCATACAGTTTAATCACGTGGGGGTGTCGACACTGGAACCACACAGTAACGCTCATTACAAAATCCAGAAGTGTGATCTGCGACGAAGATATCATGACAGTCGCGCTCAGCCATGTGCCGTGATGTTGTGTGGCAAATCTGCCTCTCTGTCTGTAAGGCAATTTCAGTTTAATGTGCTGTCGGGGAATAAACCATTCCGGAGTGGCTGGGACAGCATGAAGACCCCACATGTTGGTCACCATTTGCTGTGCATGCTTCAGAGAGTTTGGGTCAGCTTCAGCGATCCGACTGCCGAGGTTTGATAGTTCAAATCGAACCATTAGGCGTGATTTCACTTGCGGCTGACCAACTCCAAATGTGCCAAGCGACCGCGTGTCCGTCTTAGTGCACCAGGGATCGTGCGCTCCATCTGCGCCGCCGTCCTCTGCGTGCGGTCGACTTGAGGACCGAGCGTTCTGGTGTCGAAGTACCATTATGCCTGGTCTGCTATCACTTGCCGTGAGTCACTCGAGCATGCAGCTGCGAGCCGACAAGATATGACGAGTCCAAAATTTTTTGAGTTGTGAAGAGCAACTAACCGCAACGGCGCCCACCGCCACATCAGAATGTGTGTTATGTAAACGAATGGTGACAACAATTTTGTCTGGGAACACTCTCATTAACTTATGATATTAAGAATTCCTGAGTCTCATTAACACTGTGAGATTGAGATGTTTCAAAGTTTTGACGGTGTGGTACTGATATCATTGTGGAGCTAACTGAGGGAATCTGGATTATATGGGTTTTCTGAAAACGGATGGAGGACTTGGGAATTCATTTAATCACTAAGGGCTAGGTGAATGGACGGAGGATTCCATTTCTGAATGTCGGGAGCACAAGCACCAGTCAAATGGTGATAGTACTCGTCAGAAATTTTTACCAGGGGAGAATATACTGAACTGAGTATGCAAGCCACTATTAAGAGCAGAAAGCAACTGTAATCAAAAGAGGCAATTGCCTCTTGAAGAATTCTATGGAAGATTTCGACAAAGATTGCAAGCAGGGGGGGATGAGCAAGTCGTCACCGGAATTGCGACACAAACGTCGCAGCTAGCGCCAACTTGAAGCGTGGGCGACAGCGCGTTTGTATTTCGATGGAGGTGCACGCGGCAACCCAGGTCCAGGAGGCAGCGGTTGGGCACTCATCTTCCTGAATGAACGCACCAATCGATGGGAACTCAAAGCATGCGGCTATGCGTACATGGGACCAGAAGTCACGAACAACAGGTGCGAATACAGCGCGCTGAAAGATGGTCTGGCATACAGTGCACACTACCTACAGCACTATGAAGTCAAGTTGGAAGTCTTCGGAGACAGCCAAATGATTATCGCAGCCCAGAACGGGTTCTCCTCAATACGCCAGACCGAGTTGCAGCCACTAGCAGTTCGGGTAAACCAAATCATCGCCAACTTTGCGTGGATCTCCTGGAATCACACAAAACGAGAACAAAACAAAATGACCGATCTTCTCGCCAACATGGCAATGAACTCCAAGAGTGCGAAGGTACTCACAGACGAATCGCGGGGGAACGATCAAATTCTTATGTCCCAAGTCGCAGTTCTACTCGACAATGATATCGGTGCCACACCGTCAAAACTCAGAAACACCTCACTGTCAGCAGTGTTAATGAGACTCCGGAATTCTTAAACTGTATGTAGATCATAAGTTAAATAGAATTACCTTCTCTCTCTATCTTCTGCCCATGAGGCAAAGCAAGGGCGTCAATGTGCTGCTCCAGGAGTGCTCATGCAGAGTCTCGTGAAATCGCTTTCAGTCGGCTTCACTTACTTTCATGAGCTGCACGCGTACGAAGGATTCGTGACTCCACAGCTGCAGAGTTCGATTGCTATGCACCTGAATAAATTAACATCGAAATGCAGCCTCTGCCATCGTCACTGTGGGGCAATCGACAAAATCTATATGCGACTGGTCGATATTCAAAAACACTTCCCTGAATTTCCATCCCTCCCAGACGTGCTTGCCGTCAAGAAATTTTGTCACTCCCTAGGGAGTATTGATATATTCTTGGGGATTATCGATGCCCAAGAGAGATCAATTAAACGACTTGAACGAAGTCAGGAGGTGTCTTTGAAGTTCAACACTCTTCGTCGAGAGATCGACGACGTACTAAACGCATATCTGACGTTCACTGATGGGTTAATCCATGCATGGCGAGAAAACGGCGAAAAAGATTCTTCTCTAAGCGCACAAACCGAACGTAAAATTTGTGCCAGTAATGCAGTCACCATTGTGCACCATGAAACGGCTTACGACAGCAGTCAGGAGAGAAGACACTTTTATCCTAGAGAGCCGCTGCGGTTCATTCCGCCAAACTAGGTGAACTGTAGAACTGACGAAGAAATTGGTTCTGGTGCTCTCGGATAAGTGTACAAAGGGAAATGGGACGACACGCCTGTAGTGATCAAGGTTGTAGGCTTGGAGAAAGAAGCAAACGGCAATGATCGCGAGATGGTTCAGCTCGAGCTAGGTGTCTGGTCCAAACTCAATCACCCTCATATTGTTCGTCTCTGCGGTGCTTGCCAAATTGGAAATCTATACTTTGTCTGTGAACATGCTGCAAATAGAACGCTTCAAGATTATTTAAGCCGACAGCAAAACCGCGATCGCACTTGGGAAAAGCTGTACGAGATCGCCCTTGGACTTCTGTATATGCACGACATGAATGTGCTTCACAACGACCTCCGGTGTGACACCCTCCTCGTTTGTATAGACGGCAAGGCAAAAATTGCCGACTTTGGTTTATGCTGCTCCTAGACCGAAGGGAGTATGCATGTACCACACACCTGAGTAGCGATCGCGGCGGCGCAGGAGACTGGGTTTCCAACGTAGGTGCCGCCCATCGCACCTGGAACCTAAGTAGAAACGCTAGACAATCATGCAGGTTGATCTTGCATGCTTCAACAGCAATCGTGGCATGGAGGTTACCTGCAAATCAGTCAAATCCTTGCGACTTGCAATCGCGCTCAGCGGGAACCCATTTGCAATGCCCTTTGCAACGACCAAGATGTCTGGAACCGCGTCGAACTGTCCGTTGGTCGCGAAGTACTCGCCCGTACGTCCGAATCCACTTTGCACCTACGAGAAATCACACAGAAACCGAAATGGTGATGAACCTGTTTGCTCAGGGAGATGCCATCAGGAGCACACACTTCGTCCGTGATCATTAAGATGTCGTCTTCCGAGCAGATCTCCCGCACGCCCTGGATAAAGCTCTTTGGTGGCAGCAAGTACCCGCCTTCACCCTAACAAGCAAGAAAAAGAGGTGGTGTTGTCGTCTTGTCAGTCTGCGTGTGCTCAATGACTCTGTAATAAAGAGGTACTCACCATGAGCGGCTCGGCGAGAACGGCGGCAGTGTCGGTCGGTGCAGTTTGTTGCTTCAATGCCAGCCGCAGTTGATCCAAGCACCACGCACTGCAGAGCTCTTGGTATACATGTTTAGTAGCCACGCAGAGTCAGTAATTGGTCGCCATGCCATGCAATATACTCGTAGAGTTGCAAAAATGAATACCTTCATCGTAGATGGGTCCATGCACAGCGTAAGGATACGGCGCGACGGTGACGCCACTCATCAGGGGACCATACCCAGTGCGGTACAATGTCCTGCTCGTGGTCAAACTCATGGCGCCGATCGTTCTTCCGTGATACCCGCCCTGTAGAACCCAGGAACCATCCATCGAGTCAGCTAGAAGCAACCTCTCGACACTCGGGTCTCTGTCCTACCTGGAAAACGACGATGTTCTGCTTGCCCATCGTGTGACGAGCAAGTTTCACAGCGTTCTCAATGGACTCCGCACCCCTGTACATAACACAATAAATCACAAGACGCAACGAGTACTAGAAGATGTGCAGGAATAGGGCACCTACACAAAAGACAGAAACACACGACGTTGCAAACACCAGCGAGTTGAGCCCGTCCGGCATGAGTGGCGCCAATCTCTCCGCAAGCTCGAGAATCGGTTCATGATACGCCACATTCATCTACCAGCACACAAAGAAGGTTAGATCGTTGTGATTAGGATTCTGCTTACAAGTTATACGAACACGTACCATGCCATGCGCGAGCGTCTCGATCTGTTGCTGCGCAGCTCGAACCACCCGCGGGTGGCTATGACCGAGGTTCGTGACGCACACGCCGCTCGTGAAATCGAGCAGCTTCCGATCGTTGTTCGTCCAAATCCAGGACCCTTTGCCCTTCTTCATCACGATATCGAACGCGCGCCCGACGCCACGCGCGAGGAGCTGCTTGCTGCCGCTCATGCTGGTTGTTGCTGTTGTTGTTGGTCGCTCGTGGCGCCTTGGAAGCAAAATGGGAAGTGAAGTCGCATGCCGAGTCGTAGTCTCTTGATCGTATTTGGGCTCTTGTAGGGCTGCTGCCATTGGTGTTCGTACTGAAGGAATGTGGCAGACGCATCTTCGGTAGGACACGCATCCAATCGTGGATGTCACGCTGTTTGAAGTAAAGTGGCCATCATTCCGTTCGTTGACAATTTCAGAAGAATCATATCAGTGCTGTATCAAAATGAGAGGTAAAGAGGTAATCAACGCAAGGGAGGTCATTTCTGTATTTTTGTTTGTATAGAAAGGTCTAGCACATTAACGAATTGTATAATAAAAAGGGAGCAACAGAACGTGGCTTCCGCCTCCGAACTCCTGCTCGGCTGGAGTAGGGGGATCACTTTTCGAAACCACGCGAAACCCCCAGCCGAGCGCCAACGATCACCTGCCGCGCGTTTGTCTTCCTCGCGTCAGCGCGTCCTTTTGATTCAATTATGCCATCTGAAGTAAGAATGATGGGATGCCAGAACGATTCGACTGGCGATTACTTGCTGCCAAGATGCTGCGCTTCGCCTCACACGGTCGAGCGAAGCGACACAACACTCTAATTGACAGAAGCCAAGGTATGCAAACAACATACAAGTGTTTCTTTTCTTTTTCTCTTTTTACACAAATGTGAAGCGCTACTCGGCTGAATAGGCTTCTTGGCTAAGCGTGTTCTTTTCGAGCGGTCTGAGCAAATTTGGATAGTTTCCGCGCGACGTAAGCCACTTTTGCGCGTCGCTGCGGATCCTCACGTGTCATACACTCAATCAGATGCCACTGTTTGTCCGTCATATTCGCTGGCCGCAGTGGGCGTCTTCCGTTTTTCAAATTGTAGCGAACCGATGAATCACCGATGTTGGATCCCCATGGTGCTTCGTTGGTCACGGCTTCGAGGATGCACATCGCGAACGAGTAGATGTCGGAGGCGAAGGACGGCTTGGCTCCAACATGGCACTCGGGGGATTTCCAGTGTGGCGCACCGATTCGGTTCTTATTGATTGTAACTTCGACAACGCTAGGAATTGAACTCAAGCCAAAGTCGGACAGTTTGGCTTTCTTGTCTGCACCAATCAGGATGTTGTCACATCGGAGATCGTTGTGGACAATGTTGCACTTATGCAAGTAGCGCAGCCCAAGCGCGGCTTCATCCAGCTTCTCCCATACCAAATGCTTGTTTTCGTCGAGCTTCAAATACTGACTCAGCGTACCATACGGAGCGTACTCGCACACAATGTAGCGTTTTTGGACATGACAAGCTCCAAAAAACTCAATGATGTGAGGATGCTTCAGTTGCGACCAGATCTGCACCTCGTGCAAGAACAGCCTGTTGCTGACGGAGCCGTGGTCACACTCGTAACCCAAGAACTTGATGGCAACTGGACTGTCCAGCCATTTTCCTTTATGCACAACGCCAAACGACCCTTTTGCAATAGAGTCGTCTGCGTCGTACGTGAGTTCGCTCAACGACAAACACCACGATGGCTTCGTGGATTCAGTCGTGGTAGACAGCTGGTTACTGGAATGTGGTGAGGACTCATCGTGGGGGCTGCGAAAGTCGGCGAGTATCACACTTTCGTGTTCATCGACGGGAGTTTTGCAATCGGTTGCTGCGGTACCTGCATTTGTACTCCACACACTCGCATCATCCTTGTAGTTGTGCTTCCACTCGTGAATTGCATGAAGCTTGAAGATATTCGTCATATCCAGATAGTGATCCAGGTTCTTGTGGAACGTTTGGTGCAGTCTCGCGACCTTCAAACTTCGCTCGCGTTCAATGACCGACTTTTTCGAGACGGCCGTCTTCAGACAGTCGAACAGACGGGACACGATCTTCCCAAACTCAGCGACCGCCAAAAGCGGACATTTCTTGCCTTTCTGCCCGAGTTGCGTGTACAGGTCAAGTAGACGCGCCAGCACGTCGCCAGTCATGCATTCCGTTCGAGACCGCGCAGTGCACCTCTGTTGCAGGACTTCGAGAGTAGTATCAATCGTCATCGCAGTCCCCAGAATGATGTATGCTGATGCGTCAACGCATTCGGTCTGTAAAGTGGTACGAGTGGTTAACAGCGAAGTGAACAGAATACACCAGCAAAACAGGTAAAAAGGTCGCAGACTTACCGAGTCAACGCCTCGTTGGATCTCATATCCTTCGCAGCAATCAGCAAGCTCGTTCCTGAGTTGAAATGCTTCGCGTTCTTGATGCGCAAATTGCTCAAGTCGCTTGACGACGTATGCAATTGTCACGCGCTTCTCTGGATTGTGTTCGCACATCTCTTTGATGAGACACCAGCAGGCGTCTTCCACACTAAGCGGCTTGAGTTCAAGCCGCTCTTGCTTCACATATCCTGGATCCTCGCCTCGCGGAGACTCGACTACCAGTTGCAAGATGCACATTCCAAACGCGTAGATATCGGATGCCGGAGTTGCTGCTTTGTGCTGTAGAAGTTCTGGCGCCTTGAACTCGCGGCACCCTGGACCAAAACAAGTTCCTGTGCACCCCAATCCCGCGATCTGCGCTCTGAAATCGTTGCTTATCACGATATTGTCGCAATGGAGATTGCCGTGCACAACTCCTCGTTGGTGCAGGTAGTGCAGTCCAAGTGCTGCATCGTAGAGTTTTTGCCATTTGAGTTTCTTGTTTTCCTCGAGTCGCAGAAACTCGCGCAGGGTCCCATTCAACGAATGCTCGTGAACAAACAGGCGAGGACTACTGACGTGGCAAGCTCCATACAGTTTAATCACGTGGGGGTGTCGACACTGGAACCACACAGTAACGCTCATTACAAAATCCAGAAGTGTGATCTGCGACGAAGATATCATGACAGTCGCGCTCAGCCATGTGCCGTGATGTTGTGTGGCAAATCTGCCTCTCTGTCTGTAAGGCAATTTCAGTTTAATGTGCTGTCGGGGAATAAACCATTCCGGAGTGGCTGGGACAGCATGAAGACCCCACATGTTGGTCACCATTTGCTGTGCATGCTTCAGAGAGTTTGGGTCAGCTTCAGCGATCCGACTGCCGAGGTTTGATAGTTCAAATCGAACCATTAGGCGTGATTTCACTTGCGGCTGACCAACTCCAAATGTGCCAAGCGACCGCGTGTCCGTCTTAGTGCACCAGGGATCGTGCGCTCCATCTGCGCCGCCGTCCTCTGCGTGCGGTCGACTTGAGGACCGAGCGTTCTGGTGTCGAAGTACCATTATGCCTGGTCTGCTATCACTTGCCGTGAGTCACTCGAGCATGCAGCTGCGAGCCGACAAGATATGACGTGCAGCGCCTTCACGAACCAACACAGCGGCCAGAACTTGCCTTCGAGTTTCAATCGCGCCTGCATAACCAGTCTTTCAGCCGCCCTATCCAGTCGTTTGTGTCACACACAGAAGATCGCGCAGCGAAATGGTGGGATCTGCTGTAGACACATTTACACTCCTAGATGAAATTCGCAATGAAGATTAGGTAGAAGATTGGATATTGTAGGTCACAACGATGAACCTAAATATACCTCACCTTATGAAGATTAATAATACGAAAACGGACAAGCGACTCATTCGCCATGATGATAAACTCAACGTGCTCGTGCTGCTCATCTCAGGTGAAGTCAAAGTCGCGACGCCGCGGCTCAGTAAGCAGAGTACTGTCACGGCAGCAACGACGGCGACGACGGGTGCGAGCCACACGTTGCCATCGACGGCGAGAGGCTCCGCGTGCGGCTCGTCCAAGTTCAAGTCGAGTCTCAACCAAGAGGCTAGCGAGCCTTACTTGTAAGTTTGAGGCTTGCCGACGAAATTTCCGATCCATCTCCTTGCAGGCATTGCATTCGCGCTGCTTACTTTATTCACTGCGTTTCTGTAGCCGATCGCGAGCGTCGTTCATGCGCCGGCCGTGTTTGGGCAAGAAGGCTGTCTAAGCAACACGTCCAAACCTGCACCATGGGACATCGACGCCATCGACACGTGCACCATCGTGTGTCTGCGCATGGACACGATATCGATCTTCCTCGCACCGCGGCAGGATATCGTTCGCTCGCTTGTGCGTGAACACCAGTGCCGCGTTGAGGACTTCAAACGGCGATTCGCTCAGCACCGCCGGCAGCAGCAGGATGCTGTGTGCCATCAGACGTCCTTGGCGCACAAGCAAGCGTCGTATCTGCGGCTCTTGTCCTCGACGAGAAAGCTGTTTGTCCTTGATACAAACAGTGCTGCAGCAGGGCAGCAGCAGAAACAGCAACGATCAAGCTCCCAGATCGCGTTCCCCAAGGTACTCGTGAAGGACGAGCACGTGGTCGCGTCTACAGACAAGTCATCCGTGGCACTCCGAGGCGGACAAAGTCCCCGAGCACCTGCGGCAGCGCGAAGGCAAACCTGCAAAGTTGTGGCCGAGAACTTGTTGACAACGCCCACCAGCTCCAACAGTGTTGCTGCCAGTAAGATTGACAGACCACGGCAGCAGCAGCGAGCACAAACGGCTCCAGCATCCTGTGGCGAACGGCAAGACGCGTTTCTGCATCACGCACTGCCGCA
The DNA here is from genome assembly GCA_006386115.1 of Globisporangium splendens. Classification (NCBI taxonomy): domain Eukaryota; phylum Oomycota; class Peronosporomycetes; order Pythiales; family Pythiaceae; genus Globisporangium; species Globisporangium splendens. The sequence goes on along the minus strand of VFIW01000073.1, from coordinate 185,870 downwards.
TGGCAACATCCTGGCACTCCGGGAACAGCTTCAGTTCGTGTCTTTCGAGGAGCAGCAGCGAGCATGGACTCGCCAGCAACAACAACAGCGACCACAGCGCTCTCAAAGACGTCAGCAGGCAGAAAGAACTGAAGATGAACAGCGCGTCGAAGCGAAAACGCAAGCGCTCCTCCAGGGACTTCGCCGCCTCCAAGCGCAGGACGTCGAGATGATTCTGGTACCGGCTCATTCCGCAGGCAAGCTTTCTGTGAAGCACGCTCACGCGATGCAATTCCATTTCGCAACAATAAACCCCACGCTCAACACTTGACAACAATTAATAGGTGCAGAAGGAAAGAAGAAGGACTCGCCACGTGTATTCATCTGCATTCTGGCTGTCGATTTTCTCTCTAGAGTACAAATACCTCGAGCGTCGCTTTCCCCTTTCTTCTTCCTCTAGTCTTCCGATGCACCTATTCTCGACGCATGTAAAACAAAACGTATGCGCGCGGTGTCACAGCCTTCTGGGCCGTTGTCTCATTCGTGAAGCTGTCGTTGAAGCTGAACCAGCGCTGGTTTTCGGGATTCTTTGCCACTGCGGTGTAGTGGCCACCACCAAGACCACCCGAGTGTTCAGACACTGCGAACAGGTCATAAATGAGTGGAGTACTTCTTTGCGGTCCAATCACGTATTGGGAGAGGTCCAAGCTCGCGATCGGGAAGGTCACTTGCGTGGAAATCTTGTCGCGGTGCATGTAGAACGAGCTCTGCGCATAGCGAAAGCGTTTCAGCTGGAAAATCATGATCTTCGGCAGCGAAAAGAGGTCGAACTTCTTGAACGCGCGCACATGGTCCTTACACTTGGGGCAGTACCAAGTGTCAGTCTCTCCAAGCTGCTCGCGCTCAGTAAACTTGGCCAAACAGTTCAGCAGGGTGATCTCGTTGTTTGGACTGCTGGAGATGCGCAGATTCTTCATAGATTCATGAAGCGCAATACGCTTTGCAGAGCTTTCGTCATAGCCTCTTTGGTATCTGCAAAGCACAAAACCAATCAAGTCAAAGCCAAACACTAGATCCCATCTACAAATTACACGACGATAACATACCTGTGCCTACTCCACTCCACAGTGAAGCAGTGCGTTCGTTCGTTGGGGTCTGGCAAGTCTGCTGGCTCGTCTGAGCACGCAAAGTCTCGAATAATGGACACTGTGCCATTCGGCTGACTCACGTGAAGGCGGTAAGGCAACGTTTGGTTATCCTCACAGCCAAAGGAATCTGCTGATGACTCGCTTGAAGACACGAGCCGCTTCACTATCTGCCACACTTTCTTGTGCACATCAGCTTTCGTGCATTCCCGATCAATGGAGACTAACAGCGGAGTGTTGAAAAGTTCCACTTCCACTCGTCGCTGCTTCGACCCATGGATTTCTTCTTCCTCTGCCAAATCTTCACCACCGTTGTATCGGTCATCCATAGGTGAAGCAGATGGCGCTTGGTGCAGCAAAGCCACCAACCGCATGGGCTTGTCCGACCCATTTGAGCTGTCGATGCTCTTCAGCGCCATCTTTGCTGCAGCCGGAGGCTGGATACTCTTCGAACTAAACTCGTACTCGCTTACAGGCAACTCCAGCTCGTAGGCATGAAGTGTTTCTTCTCGAAGATCTTCGACCAGCATCGCATCATTCAGTGCTTTCAAAATGCGGTGCTTCCAAACCTCAACAAAAAACAAGCGTTGGAACGGAATGCCAGCCAACTCGCTCAGTTTATCTTTCACGTCGCGAAGCGTACTCGAATCCTTCGACAAACGAATGGCATACTTCATTGGAATGCGACCGTCCGCCCAAAAGAGCTGCACTTGAACGATCACACTCTCTTCGTTTGGAATGGGCACTGAAAGGCTCATGAAAGGATCAAACGTCACCGACTCATTACCGCAATCCGGGTTTGAGCACGTTAGATGACTCCGAAGCTGACCCATAAAGTTTTCAACAATCACACTGTCGTTACGGCGAAGGTATACCTCCCACTCTTCCCGCGCCACCTCAACGTCATCGCGACCATTGCCTTCGACAGCCTCGGTATACGGCTTCTTCTTCACTCGGTTCAAGTCTTCATGCAGCCCATCGAGCAGGAAGTTCATCACTTCTTGACTATCTTGCTGCTGGTACCCGGCAAATTGGGGAGCATATTGGCCGATGACCGATTTCAATCCCGTCGGAGATACAACAGAGTACTCTCCACCCCACATCTTTCGAACTAGACTCGCAAACTCCATTGCGATCATTCCCTTCATGCCCAGCGGGTTGTCGGTATTGATATCTTTCTGGAAGGTTGCTTTCTTTGTTCCTTCGTCCACCTTCAGAAAGTATTCCTTGAGAGGAGGCGCGTTGATCAAACATTGCAGCATACTGTTCATAAAGCACGTGTTACCAAGGTTCTGCAGTCCCACTACACCCTTGAACTCAGGCTTGCCGCGTCCGTATTCGTAGCTGTGGTCACGTCCACGGTCTCCATATCGTCCATACGAGTTGTACGATGGCGAAGGAGTCGCGCGAGGGTACAAGTTTGTCGTGGCCAGCGTCACAGCATTCACTGCTTTGTGAGTCCCAGGAGCACACAGCATCTCGTCTTGCGCGTCCATCCACGTCTCTTCGTCATCAATGCTGACTTTGATTTTCAGCGCCCCCGTTAGTTCGAACCGCTCCAACTCGGTGACAGTCGCGTTTTTCCATTCAGGAAAGTTTTTACCCGGGATAGGAAATCCCACTTGAACTTCGTCGCCCACTTCAAATGCTCGCCAGTTGCGCACTTTCGTATGCAACGGCGCGAGACGCTCCGAGGTTCGCGGCAGCCACTCATCCCACTTCGCTGTCCATCCGCGGTAGTGGATTCGCACGCTTCTGTCGTTCAAAGCGATGACTCTCGACTCATACCTGGTCAATTCATACAACAGAATAGCACCGTGTCAGCAATCAATGCGTCATCAGATCGCTCCAGAACGAACATGCAATGGCAAACACACCATTTGTTGTCGCTATCCAGTCCGTCGATGACCTGGTCCAGTACTAGTTCGTATCGCCACTCGTTGGCTTTGATCTCGCTGTAGAACTTCCCATTGCGCCAATCTACAGGGTCTCCTGCGTTCCTGTAGCGCGCTTCGACGAGCAAATGATGGAATCTCTCCTTGCCCGAGCGGTAATCGCGTTGTTCTAGCTCTAGATCTGAGACGCAAGATGCTTTCGGTTGTGCATTCCGATTCGTATACGACGACGACGATTGGAAACCTTGCTTCGGGGTCTCCGCAGGAGTGATCGCATCGTTCAGCGTTGTCCACGGCGCTGTCTCGGATTCTCTATAGCAGATTTGCACCCTGCGCTCTAGATCTTTCGGTGCAATCTGCGGGAAAAAGTGCTGCGCTTTCTCTTTCATCGCGTCTCGGATCTGCTCCTTGACTTCCTGAATGCGAGACGATTCGCTCGCGGCGACCACAATCGGCTTTTCTCGCTTGTCAAGCGCTTCTTCAGGTGTGTCCATGCCACTTCGCCAATAGAAAACCTACAGAACAGCGTGAGCTTTCCCGTCAATACAAAGCGCAGCAAACGTATTCACAATGAAAGCAGTGGCAATCGTACCTGGAACATGACGGGGTACACCTCAACGATCAACTTTCGAGTTGGACCGCGAGCGATCACTTCACGCGGGATCTCCCAATCGTACCCAAATTCATGCGACAAGCGATTCCACACGCTCTCACTGACCAAACGATAATCGCGTCCTTCCGCCTAAGCCAATGGCAACCACACACAATCACACAGTTCAGCCGTCAACCACCGACGTCAGCACACTACCAGCTAGAAAATAAGCACTGTACCAGCATGGGCTTCAACACGACGCATTTGCGCTTCTTCGAGCTAAACTCCAGATCCACGAGCCCTTCATTCGTAACTTCGCTGCTGTCTGTATCACCATCATCGCGTCTCGTTTCCCCATCCATCGCTTCATCGCCATCACCATGCTCTGCATATCCCTCATCTTCCACAGCAGAAGCATGACCATTCACCGCTCCATTCTGTCCCAAGCGCAGCTTCTGGTCCCACCACGGCGTCGCGACGAGGAACCACGAGTCGCCTTCCTCCATGTGCTCGTCGCGCATGAGCCGCGCCAGCTCGTCGTGCAGCTTTGCGCGCTTCTTGTGTGCAGAGTCGCCATGGCGCGTCGAGTCGTCCATGTGCTCCAATACTCAGAACGAACGGCCGATTGGGAGCGTGAGAGAAAGCGACGGAGGACGCACAGCTTCCCTTTGGTGGTGTCGTTGGTTGCCTTTTTGTGTGGGGAAAGGGGGTGCAAATGGCGCACACTGCGGACTCAGTCGACGATCGACAGTACTGCTGCGGAACTCTCTCAAATTTACGAGAATTATCTAACTAGACTGTGACAATGTTGATTTTCCCACTTTCTAGTATTTGATTAATTGATTATTTGCAAATGTACGCGCAGTGAGGCTATTGTGGTGTGACGTGTGGTGCCACATAACTACTTTAAAACTTATTACTAAAATAAGCAGTTGCATTAAAGGAGTTACCGATCTACCCAGGAAGATCCTTGTTGAAGTCTGCCATTTTCTGCCACAACCCATCCAAATTTCATCTGTCCACCACACCTTCCAATGCTACTTCGAACAACTTACCACCTTCTTTTATGAATGGTGGATATTGTCTAACGGAGCTCAGAGACGCAAGAGAGAGAAACGACCCTTCGCACATGCAGACGACAGAAGAAGCCACAGAGAAGCAGATCCGAATCCGCCCGCCTGCCCGCAAGCCCGTTTCCGCATGAAGCTCTTCCTCTCTATGACGCCCTCCGTCTCCATGGCGCTGCTGGCCGCGTCGTCCCTCGCAGTGGCTGCAGACGACGCCATGCCGCTTAATGCACCCATCCAGCCGGAGCTGGAAGCGAGCATCATGGAGCACCTGCATGCGCTCGTGTACGATGCTAACATCGTCGACCTCGTATCGCCACGAGAAGAAGGATCCCCCTCATCGTCATTGAACGTACACACCAAGTTCGATCTGTACGTGCTCGCACAGAGCTGGCAGCCAGAGTTCTGCCATGGCAAGGAGGAGGTGTATCCCGGCTGCCAGGAGCCGCAGGAGTTCTGGAAGACGCACTTGACGCTGCATGGACTCTGGCCGGAACGCGAGACTAGCGCGCCGCCGAGCTTCTGTGATGGTGAACCATTTGATGCTCAGCAAGTCGAGGACGAGATCGGCTTTGAGACGCTCACGCAGTACTGGCCGGACGTCAAGTTCAGTGTCATGTCGCCGGAGTACCCGAGTTTCTGGAAACACGAATGGACGCGCCATGGCACGTGCTCGGGGCTTGCGCAGGTCGAGTACTTCTCGCACGCAGTCAACCTGCTCCGCAACGGCACCGTGGACACGCCGATGCTTGTCCAAGAGAACGTGGGCAAGTACGTGCCGATCGCCGACTTGCGCGCCGCATTCGGCAGCGGGTCCTCACAACCCGCGGCAGTGCTCAAGTGCATGCACGGCGGCGGCACGCTCTCGCAGGTGTTCACGTGCTGGCTCAAGGACCGCAAGAACGTACCCATCCAGCGTCGCGCGTGTCCAGAGCGCGTCCTCAAGGAGGACACGTGCTTGCGATCGTCGATCTACATCCCGGCGTTTGTGGAGCACGAGTAAGTCGACCTGAATGCGCACAATTTGGCAACGATGTAGTTGGACGTCGTCATTTTTTGATGCCGCTGGGGATGCACTGCAGCATGAGCAGCGGACCGGGAGTGACGGCATCGACGACGCTGTGATCGTAGTGTTCATGCAGACAATCCTCATAGCCGTGCTGTGTAACAGCAACACTGATCAGTAAAGAGTAATACAAAAATGGTCCCATCCCTCTTACGCCATGCGCATTAGGAGCCCTTTTTGCGACTTGGAAATGGCGTCAGATGGGTGAACTTTTTTGTCACGGCAGCATTTTCGACATCACATCGTACTTATAAGGATGCGCACTGTATCCGAAACAAAACCTCATTCATACCCTATTTATCAAGCGTATCACGCATGTAATTTGCCTAACCGAAACTATCTATTAGTCATTGCAATCATAAAAGCCTCTTTGTTGAACGTAGTCGTTACGACAGGCCAGTATGCATTCCACCCTTCCATTTTTCGACTCGAAGTCCATTTGCCCATGCTGCTTCCTCGCGTCGCTGCGTTGGCTGCGCGGCAGCTCCATGCAGCGAATGGCACCCACCGCCGCGCTGTCTATCGGTGCGTGCAGCAGTCGCGACGATCCGCCACCACCGGCAGCAGCGGTGGTGGTCCTCCTAGTGGTGGCGGACTCCCCAAGCAGGTCGCGCCACCTGAAGCAGCACCAGCCGCAGCGCCGCGCACCACCACCGGCAACGTCAACATGGACGCCGTCCCGGACCGCGAGCTGATCCGCCACCTGTTGCGCCCGCAGCGCGCGTGGCTCTGGCTTGGTGGCACGCTCTTCGTGGGCGTGGCGCTCATGGCGTTCGCGCCTGAACTCAAGCTCGGCGTGAGCAAACACACGGCTGACGTCGCGTCCAAGTCACTCCAGGACGAGACGCTCCAGAGCCACACCAGGGTGCGTTTGAGTCATGTTACGGATGCTTTATGTGTATATGTGCGCTAAAGCTAATGGTTTCATGCTTGTGATGCTGCGTACATTGTAGGAATTGGCGTCGCAGATCGTGCAAACGGTGCTCAATGACCCGAAAGTGCTCGACCAAGCCTCGCAATTCCTTCAACGAGTACGTGTCTGCATCTATATATTGGTCTGCTTCTCTATGCTTAGCATCTCTTTCTTATTTCCCTTATAGCTGGTCGTGATGGATACGACGCGCGACGCGCTCCGCGGGCTGATCATCCACACGCTGAACGACCCCGTGACGCTCAAGCACGTGTCGAATCTTGCCAAGCACACGGTGTCGCTGCTGTTGGAAGATGCCAACATGCGGCGCCAGGTCGTCGAGCTGCTGCGCGTGACGGTGCTCGACCCGAAGGCGAAGGAGAGCATCCTGCAGCTGATCGACCAGCTCATGAAGGACGAGCAAACGCGGCGCAACCTGGCGCAGCTGCTCGCGCACACGTTCGTGCAGGATCCCGTCAAGCAAAATGTGACACGGACGCTCGGTGAGTCCGTCCACGACGTGCTCAGTCGCGCAGATATCCAGAACCACGCCAAACACTTTGTCAGCACTGTCGTCAAGGACCAGACCGTCCAGGCGCAGAGCGGCGATGCGATCTGGAGCACGTTCATGTACGCAGTCACGCCCGGATGGCTCTCGTGGATCTGGCACAATGACGAAGAAGCAACCGCTGAGACGGGATCGAAGGCTCCGATTGACAAAGTCGTCATCCTCGAGAGCGATACTGCGGCATCAAAGGATGACAAAACCATCAAGAAAACTGGCGATGACGTGGTCATCGTGACGCGAAATGTGCCGTCCGCAACGACTGAAAAGAGCAAAGAGAAGACGGCAGAAGCAGGAAATGATGACGACAATGGAAAGAACAAATCGCGGATAAAGCGAACGCCGACGAAGCAGCCGCAGCGTTCGATGCCGCGTCGACAGACTAGCAAGAAACCGACCGAGGAGCCCAAGACCGAGTCGGTATCGAAGGAGTTCAGTGAGGAGTATGAACGACGCCATTGGAATGGCACTGGAAGCGGTTTCCTATAGACACAGAAATGGAATGATTTCTCTAACGTGTGATATGCTTTGAAGAGCCTATTGGAATTGATGATGAATGTGTTTCATGTGTTAGAAGCGGCCGTACACGAGCGAATCGAGTCGATGCACGTGGGTCAAGAGCTCTTTGTTCTGGTGCTTGAGCCGCGCAGTCTCTGCTTGCAGCAACTGCGTTTCCTCGCGCGCCGTGAGCAGTTCATCCTCGAGCTGTCCACCTGCTGCGGAATTGCGCGTCGACGTGCTTCTTCTCGGCGCTTTTCACGCGAAGTGCGTCGCGCAGCGCATGCGCCTCCTGCGTGAGCAAGTGCTCGCGCTCCTTCGCGGCGGCATTCTCCTTTTCCAGTTGCCGTAGCGCGGCTTCAACGCGCATGAGGATGTGCAGCTCAGCACGGTTCGAGTCGATCCCATTGTCGTCGTCAGCATCGTCATATCCAGACGTTGGAAACGCATCGTCACGACGCCGCAGTCGATCCAGGTTTGCCGCAAGCGTCGCTGCTGTCGAAGTCGTCGTCGAGGATGAGCAACTAGTCCGTCGCCTGCTGCTCACTGCCCCTCGCGTTGGAGTGACGAACTTGCTGCTCGCCGTCCGATTGCTGCCGATACTTGGGTGTCGAGCAGTTGATCCTGTGTGAGCACGTCGCGGAAGCGCAATTCGTGGCGTTGTGCCTCGAGTTGCTCGTATCCTCGGAGACGCCGCCATGCGCACTCGCCGACATCCAAATCGATCCGTGACCCCATCATCGTCCTCTTCGTCATCTTCGTCACTCGCCAAGTCTCGTTGGTTCAAGCGATCGTAACCGTCGTTTGCTCCTCCAGTTCCATCTCGAGCCCCCAGGCGAATTGCTGCGAATCGTTTTGCAAAGAGATCTGCAGGCAGCGGCTTCGTGGGCAATACAACGCTGTCACTATGGCTGCGCATGCCGGTGCTGTTGCTGAAGCTGTTGCTCATGGGGCTGCTGCTGGCGATGACGCGACTGCTGCTTGCGCTCAAAGTAGGATTGGCAGGGGTGAGGGCGAGCGGTTCGGACGTGTTGCTTGTGTCCAACGTATCCGACTAAACCATATAACAGCCACAAAGAGCATGGCGTTAGTCGAGCGTTTGTGTCCATCGAATTGTCCTTCTCCGGAGGATATTACGTACCTCACACGCTCTGTCCACCACAGATGGCCAATATTTTGGATCTTGGTCGGAGGAGGACTGCTGTTGTGGACGTCCAGCAGCATACTCACTACCTGTGGAGGACGAAAATGACGCAGCAGCTGCAAAGGAGAAGATCGCGTTGTCGGGGACTTGCGAGTCGCCATGCTGTGGCGTCATTCCTGTCACGCTCGGCTGACTCACTTCGTCCTGTTTGCCACCAGAGCTGCTACTGGCATGCGAAGACTGGGCTCGACGTTGCATGACCGCATTCTTCAGTGGGATACGCGTTTCCTCTTCTATCATGCAAATTCTTTGAGTCGCGCCACCGCCACTTGACGAAGACGCAGCGAGCAACGCGCCGATCCGCATGCTGTGCTTCCGCTCAGCGTGTCGTTCGGCTTCGCGGACGCTGTCGATGAACCGCTGGCAGTGCTTGGCCGACGACGCCATGAGCTCTTCCGTGCGCACAACCAATCCTCCACTAGACGAGGTTGAAGTGTTTGATGGTCGTAAAGCATACGCGAGTTCGCAACGCGTCTTGTGTTTCCGTTTTTGTTCAAGGCTGCGAAGCTGTATGCCCAGGTCGACCACCACGCGGCATTTCCCACGACGACTCTCGTCAACTTGAGCCGTCGCAACAGCGTCTCGATGCTGCTCTGCTGAAGACTGGTGTCCCGCATCGCCATTGCCCTCTTCGTCGTCGAACACGACATCGTCGTCACTCAGCTCCAGCATCAACTGGCCATCGCGCGTTAAAGTACACACGCAGCGCCGCCACTCGAGGAGATTCGTCTCGAGGCTACGCACTTTGCGCTTGAGTGTCACGACGACGCCATTAGAATCCTCATTCACGTCGTTCTCCGTCATTATTATGCGCTCTAAAAGCCTTCGAAGGGGCAAGGTCGGGAGTCGAGTGTGCCTATTTCAAAACGAAAACGAGCAAAAAGTCGTTTCGGTTGAGGTAGAATCGACCATTTGCGCTTTTTTCACTCGATTCCGATACAAAAACCAATCGCTGCACTGCAAAGAAAGGCTCGAAACTCACCACACGTCTATGTATTTCAAAGGTAGTAGCAATTTAGACTACTTGGTGTCAAAATTGAAGGCAAATGCAGTCTGCTTGGGCTTTCGCACGGCGACCTCCTTGCGCGGCTTCTTGGTCACAACAGGACGCAGCGCTTCTTTCTCGTCGTTCTCGTCATCTTCACCCTCATCCTGACTGCCATCCTCGTCGCTGTCGTCTTCACTATTCGCGTCGCTATCCTTCATATCCTCGTCGTCGTCATTGTCTTCATCTTCGTCATATTCGCTAATATCATCCTCACCAACATCGTCATCATCATTCGCAGTACCTCCCGTGATCTCTTTCCAGCTGCGCGAGACCTGTGCGACCTTGTCGGCGTCCTCGGTGTCGAGCTCGGCGACGACCACCAGTGGCGCATAGTGCAGATCGTTCTCAAACTCCAACTCGTTCTCATTCTCAAAGAAGATCAACCGCTTGGCGTGCTCGGCGCTGTGCGCTTTCCGGTCGCTTTCCTCGCAGAAACTCGAGCAGTACACGTTCGTCTTGCAGAACACGCAGCGCTTGAGTTCCTCACCTTCCTCGGCCGCATCAGCGATGGTCTTCTGGCACTTGAAACACGACAAAGTCGTGCAGAGAGCACCAGAAGACGTAGACTGCTTATCAGCAGCCTTGCGCTTCCACACAGTGAGGCTGTACGCCGAGTTGCCCCAGTTCGGCAGCAAGTGCTCGTTCACGAGGTTGAATCGCGTCTCCAACTCTTTCTCAAAGCGGCGATCTCCCGTATCCCCCTGCCATTCGCCGACGTGGATCACATACTCGCCCTGGAAGAAGCGCAGGCAGTTGAACGCCATGTCGTCGTGCGGCGGCGGGTAGCAGAGAAACAGGTTGCGCGCCTTCATGTCGTCCTGCTTGAGCACTTCGGGGCCGCCCTTGCCGATCGCGCAGAACGGTGGCACTTGGCCGTGGTACGCATTCCGCTCCTGCTTGCGCGCGCGGCCACCAGTTTGCTCAGCAGCCTCACTGCCTCCGTCCGTCGACGGTGGACACTTGTCGTACGCGACAATGTCGGTCTTCTGGCTTTGCAGCAACGAACTCCAGTACCCCGTACCGGCGCCCATTTCCACGAGCGGCGCGTACTTCGAGACCACATCCAGCGCCTCAGGTGTTGGCGTCGCGTACGCGTACAGGTGACAGCACCAATCTCGGCAGTTGTTGCGCCATTGCGCCAGCAACGGGTACGATGGCACGTCCAGGAGTCCGTTGTTGTTGGTACCAGGCTTGTCGCTCTCAGTAGTTGCAGCTACTGGCTTGCTGCGTTCTCGTCGGTAGTGTTTCTTCTGCGGTTTCTTCTTGCTCTTGTTGGCGACAGCGGCCTGCGCCGATGCGATCAGGTGCGGGTTCACGAGCAGCGCGTCCATTTCGCCATGCATGCCCACGCCCTGCTCATAGAACAGTCGAATGCCTTCGCGCAGTCGCGCGTGGTAAATGTCCAGCAGCGCGACGGACTGCTGCGCCGTTGGCCGCTTGTTTTCTCTATTTGGGAGCACCAAGGAATCGACCAAGTGGGTCGGGATGTCGGCATCCTGGAGCTCATTGTTGAGGAACGTCTCCAACTGCGATTGCGCTTGCGGTGCAAAGTTCTCCAGATCGATAAAATAGACGTCTGGCGCTGGCACAGCACCACACGCGCGTCCATAGAGCACGATCGACGCGTAGTAGCACTGGAAGTACATCTGGTCGAAGATGCACGCCAAGTGGATGGGTGCTTCGTCGCGCGTGCTCTTGCCCGCGGCCTGCTCGGCTTTCTTCATCTGCGTCTGCAGTTCCACGAGCACCTCCTGCTCGTGCTGCAGCTCTGTGATCGTCTTCTGTCCGTTCTGCGTGCCACCAGTCGAAAACTGGGTCTTCACGTGCACGAGCAGCGCGTTCAACAGCTCCGTGGCCGACTTGGACCACACGCGCGACGTGTAGATCGTGCCAGCGACGCGCGCCAAGCGGATCAGCTGGTAGAACGCACTGAACAGCCGCTGTCCGCCGCTCGGTTTGCTCGCATTGTCGCCGTCGTCGCGCACCACAATCGCGTGCTGGAGCACGCCGTGCTGGCAGCGTTTGCACTGCCCCGCACGCAGCAAATCCACGTTCTCGAGCGTCTGGTGCTCCTTCTTCGTGCGCGAATCGAGCACCATCTCGCGGCCGCCGTGGTAGCAATTGCACCCTGGCACGCCGCAGCTCGAGAGCGCGCCGCCATCCGGGAGCACATCGCGGAGCATCTCGTAGATCGCGGTGTGCTCGTTCACTTCTTGTATCGGCGTGCTCTGCTTGTACTTTAAGGGGAGCGAGTGCAACACGATGCGCTTGCGCTTGGATGCAGTCTCTGTCGTGGAGGCGCTCGGACCGTACTTGCTCGGTGGCGCGGGCTGCTTCTTGCGGTGGCGCGCCTTCTTGGCGTCGTTGCGCTGGTGCACGTGCTTGGCGACGTCCTGATCGATCTCGAGCCCGTACTCGGCAGCGATGGCCGCCATCTCGTCCTCGATGAACGCGATCTCATTGGACTCGAAGCCGATGAAGCCTGCCTTGCGCTTGCCGCTGCGCTTGTTGCCCATCGTGCTGCTGGCAATGGAACGATGATGCCGTTTGGAGCTCGACGATTTGATTGGGTGGGTGGCGAGGGGCTTCGGTAAAGTGCGCTTTTCATGAGCAGCGCGCACTTAGTGGAGCAGACAAGTCGAACCTAACGGTTGTCCAATGAAGTACGATTCGCGAGTTCAGTGAGAGTCGTATGAAGTACGATTGTGGAAGTGAGCATGTCAATTTCTGCTCTCCCTCCTCAAGGTGCTGCGTGCCTTTTCATAGCTGCAGTGAAGAAGAACTTCACAGGAAGGGCTTGGTGGCGTAAGGATGTGAATTGGGTGGTAGCCATTCTCCTTGACTTCATTTGTATCTGATGAGACCATTGCCGCGTGAAACGGATCCGAGAAAACCACACCACGATCGTTTGAACGCTTTCGATCACGTTGGAAGAATGCGATCCAGAGAGCGGAGAGTGTTGAAGGCTCTCAATAAACAAGCTAGATAAAGAGTCAAATGCTGGTTCTTGTTTTTTTTTCTGGTGCGAGGGTCCCGAAGGCGCAAAGCTTGCGCAACGATTCAAGTGCAGAAGAGCGGGCAACCTACGACCGTCACAAAGTGATTAATCGCCATCATTCTGACTCCACAGTGAGTGTCAGTCACTACCAAAAACGGACAAATCGCGTAATTACGCGTCAACATCTCGCAGCAAAAACATGCAGCAGTGCAGTACAGTAAGAGTTCGATTATCTTTCTAAATCTTAAATCCGAAATCAGGTGGCTGTCAACAGCAGTCTCGAATATGTGTTCTCTGACTTGTCGATCAAAATCGATTCAAAGTCTGCATTCAGTCTTAACTCCGCTAACATCCAAACTCTTCTTCAGGATTTGCTGCTGGCTTTGAAAGATCGCATGAGATCGATCATCCTCGAAGTCTTGACCAATGGCGTCAACGATGGACAGACAATCGACCAACAACAACATGTCATGAATGCCACGCACACACACACGAAAACGCATATACACATGATGGCGGCTTTCATTGGCTTGGAGGTTAAAAAAGACGATAAAAAAATGCACTAATGTTTCTTTCTTTTCTCTCCTGCAAAGAAGAGACGATCTTCCGATCCCAAAGGCTGCTGACTGCGGCTCTTTCTGGCTTCGCTTGCACCATTTTCTTGTCCGACAAACTATCCATTCACCAACCAAACCGAACCGTACAATCATCACCCCACATGCAAACCAATTTCAACCGGACAGCAATGGGACGACATCAGGAAGTCTTCAAGATATTCATCGTTTCCGAACGCACTCACATCACACCGTCTCGATCTTCTTCGTTCTCGCTTCGGTCGTGGGCTGACAGGCATCCACTTGGTATTCGATCTTCCATCCGTCGCCACATTCCGTTTTTCTGCTCCTTGTTTTTTGTGTCTTGTTTTCTTGTTCACTAGCTCCTCGACTATTTACCACTCTGTCGTATATTTAAAAAGTTTGGCACTGGTATTTCCAAACAACAGCAAAACAGTCCCCGCTGCCCGTCGCGAAGTATGGCGAAGCAGGTGACGAGGCCACGCTGATCACCGAATTTCTGTAACCGGTGAGAGTTAATACGGAGCGAGACGATCGAGGGTCCCAGAACACAACCGAGCGATCCTTGGACCCGGACATGAGCCATCTACGCAAATCAGAAAGCAAACATGTTTAGCGCAATCTCTAATCACCAGCAAACACCAAGCGCAAGAACAACATACCTTCCATCCGGAGTGTACGCAACAGAGAGAACAAAATCTTTGTGGCCTTGGAACAACATGCGTGGGCGAGTCGTGGTTCGGCCTTGAGCACACACATCCCAAAGCATGATGTTTCTGTCCAATGAACCCGAAATCAAATTCTTCCCATCAGGGGAGAACGCAATCGAGTACACCGAGTCACTGTGACCTTCCAAGCGGTCCAACAGCTGCGCAGTCTCAGTGTCCCAAATTCGCACGACCTTGTCCAACGAACCCGCAGCAAGCAAACGACCATCAGGAGACAACGCAACCGAGGTGACACCGTCCGATGGACCGCCAGTCTCGCTGCCGAAAATCTTCTTGCACTGCCCAGAGCGCGCATCCCAGAGTCGAACCTTGCGGTCGCCAGATCCAGACACAATAAAGTCGTTCACGTAGTCCAAAGAGTAAATCTCAGACTCGTGGCCAGTCATGGCTGGACCTTCTTCGTTGGAAGCAATATCCCAAATGCGGATCGTGTTGTGTGGCATACCAGCCACAAGCTTCGTGCAGTCAGGCGAGAAGCACACGGCACGGACATACGCATCGTCAGCTTCATTCGTGGCAGCAGCAGCGTTGTTAGCGTTTCCACCATTCGAGCCAGGACGCGACACGAAGAATTTGCGATCACCGGTCTTGACATCGAACACCTGGGCAGTCTTGTGGCAACCTGAAGCCATCATCGTACCATCGTTCGAGAAACGAACAACACACACCACGCTCTGGTGGTCCATTGACTGATGCATCTCGGCAACCGGGCGCTCAGATTCTTGGTACGCCATAGTCGACTTGGACGAGTACACACAGCTCCAGTTAAGCCGGCTAGCCTTCGAGTTCGACGTCTTTTGGGTGGCGTTGGACCCAGATGCACCCGAAGAGTTAGCAGCTTGGTTCGATTCTGGAGGGGATTGCTTGCCAGCAGCAGACGTACTGCTAGTAGTCGGGGTGGAAGCAGGCACAGCTTGTGTTTGCCCAGAGTTGTTGCTCGACGACGACGGGCTTGATTCCGCCGATGCGTGGTGCTCTCTGTGGATTTTTGGAACCGAAGGGATCAACGCACCAGATGAAGCCGAGCCAGTCGACGCACTGACCGACGGGAGCGCACCTTTGCCATTCGAGAGCGACGGAATGCTGTTGGATTCGCCACTTCCGTTCGACTTGGACTTCTTCGAAACTGGCGACGATGGACCAGACTGCGACACTGGTGGGATGCTGCGGCCATCTACCTTACCATTCGCCTCTTGAGAACCCTCACGGTTCAAGCCTGGAATTGGACCTCTACGGTTCGTTGGAGTAGTCGACTGACCTTCCAAAGGGCTGAGCTGAGGTGGTGGCTGCTGTGGCTGTTGCTGGGATTGAGGTGGTTGACCTTGTGTGATTGGTTGCTGTCCAAGCTGCTGAAGCGAGCGAGACGCTGGCTGGACCGGCACAACACGAACTGGCGAGTTCGATCGCGGGTTGCTCGATCGGTTCGAAGCACCGCCCGTAGCAACGTTCACCACAGACATCAAGCCATCTTCAGGCTGCATTGGTGCGCCAGAACCCGAGCTACTCTGGGTACGAATACGCTTGTTGCTGCTGATCTTGACGCCTGGAGCCGCTTGTCCTTCCAATTGGCGGCGCATGCGCATCATGTCCTCTTCGTATTGTTGACGAATGCGACGGTGGTTAGCCTCCAACGTCTTCAGGGTCTGTTGAATCTGGTCCATTTCCACGACTTGAGATTGGATCTTACGCTCCATCTCCAATTGCTCCATCTTCGAGATGTTCAGCTGTTGGATCGCCGCTTCGTATTCAGCTTTCACTTGGTCGAGCATATCGCTGATACGGCTCGAGCCCGCGCCAGCAGCGTTCGCCATTGGGGGCATGTTGGGAGGGTTCGGAGGGCCACGAATTTGTGGCGGCGCCACGTTCACTGGCGGGTTTCCACCACGTCGCGCTGGACCAGACCCTGCCGATGAGTACATGGTTCTCTTGTTTCAACGACTCGACTGTCGGAAGGAAGAGGGCGGGGGCGGTGTGTTATCGGGACACACGCAAACTCACTGTTCACATTGCAATGAAAAACAACAAGAAAGAGAAACAGAAGCACGCACGTCAGATTCAACTCCCCGAATGCTTCTTTCTGTCTCTCTCACACACACACATCGAACCCATATCACACAGAAAGAAACAAATAAACGGGACACTCAACACTATCTGTCTCCCATTCCCTCATGCAAACAATTCACACACATACGCGTATGAATCGCGGCAATCAAAATCAAGACGTCAATCTCGTCAGGTGATCTCTTCTGCTCCTACGCACATTCATTCACCCATAGGCACATCCATTCACCCATATAGTAATCGCACACCAAGACCTCACCTGCGAGTGGCTCCAGTCGATGGCCGCTCCAGAGCAGGTAGGAGGGGACTGATGAGGGGGGGAGAGAGAAGGGGGGGAGAAAGTGATAAGGGGGGGGAGAACGCGCACTCTACTGCGTAAAGTGGTCTCCTTTCTTCCTTCCTTTCTTCTTGTGTCGTCGTCTTCTCTCGGTGCTTTCCTGTCTGCGAGAGAGTGTGTGAGTGAGGGCAGGCGAGTGGGGGACGGCGCGGCTGTGGCGCGTGTGGGGGGCGACAACAGAATTGGTCTGGGAAGAGGGGAGGAGCGGCAGAGTGATGGTCGATCTCGTGTGGATTGAGAAATTCAAAAAACCGTGTGGACGGTGGAGCGTGAGAGAGAGAGAGGGGGAGAGAGGGGGGGGAGGGGAGAGGTCGACCGTCAAGCGTGGGGGTCTGATCGTCCCACGTTCCCGAATCGAGCGGTGAATAAACGACTGACGTCCCGAGTGCAGGCGAGAATCCCGAATTGGAGAGTAGATGCGTCCCGAAATGAGAACCAGATGGCAACGTCGGTACCTACTTTGCGGTTTTTCAAATGGGGGAACAAACCTCGCGACTGGGGATGGGGAACGAACGGTCGAGCGGACGGACGGACGGACGGACGGACGGTTGGGTAAAACCCCAGATTGATGAGGTGTCATGCGCCAGGAAAACGAAAACCAAAGTACCGTAGCAGACGCAACAATCACGAAAACACGACACCAACCGCAAGTTCAAAATACAATCGTGCGCCAAGCGTAAACAGTGGTGGGAGTATGCTTCACTTTCCAGTCGGTGGCGGGTGCAATCCAGTGGCGCATTGATTGCACCAAATGTAGCTAGAGCCACAGACTTTGGGATCATAAGACACATCCATCGTACAGTACGAAACGCCTTGCATGTTCAAATTTAAAACGCGGATTTGGTGGCAGTAGCAATCTAAGAGTCACCGATAAGCGTACCTACTTTACAGACTGGCGCACCAATTCAGAAAGGGCAACATCACCCATTGCAGTCTGCATTTCGACAAATATATAGATCCTCGCCTACCGTGGACCATTTGTTACAAGTCAGTGCTTTTGAATTGCGATGCCACTTTGACACGTGGCTCCAAATCACAGCAGTGTCCACACTGCCTGCGAATGCCTCCCTCACGCGCTCTGTGCTGACAAATTGGCTCTTTTCGTCTTTCGCGGTCCAACAGAGCGCCTTGCATTGTGCATGTTTCTGTGGTCGCTAGAACACCGAGGAATGTGTCCGAATGAAGTGCAGACTGAGCCATTTCCACAACGCCTGCAATGCCCATATTGCACATAGATGAAGAATGACAGACTCCAGCTTTGGAGCTGACCTGGTCCCACACCACGCTGTTACTGCTGAAAAATCGACTCAGCACGTTCGGTTTTGGATACACAATGGCTACTCTTTCCTGCCAGCTGAGCTGCAAATCGCCAGTAATGCGTGCGTTGGCATCATGGTCAGCTTGCCAATCTGTCCGCTCGACAGTCAGTGACACAAATTGAGTGTGGCAAACGCGTGGCAGCTGGGCTGGCTGGCTGCTGCACTGTGGGGGAAGCAAAAGCTGATGTTCTGCGCTGGATCGAATGTCGAATTGTCCAAGTCCCCTCTATAACAGCACATGCAACTTGATCCCTTTTGAAAACGACTCATCCACTAACAGACGCGCTGAATTGGTAGTAAGCTATTGTGTCTTTATTTCCTCTCACTTTCAGTCACTCATATAATTATAACCTGTGCCAGTTGGTATATCTCAGGCTTTCGGCTGTGGTGAGGGGACAGACCTCTGCATTCAATCAAGGTCGCATTCGCGCCGATGTGGCCGAAAGAGCAGGCGACAAAGATCGAGTGGCTTTTCTCCATTCCGCGTGCGTCGCCTCGCATAATGACCACCGCCACTCTATCACTTGCGTAAATCATCCGAGTCGAGTTGTCTGCTGCAATTGTGTGCTGATGATCACGCTGAAGAGGATACGCTTGATAAAGAGGGTTTTTGCCGACCGAAGAATCTTTTCGGCCTCTGCTTTCGGGTAAGAGGCATTCCGTACATTTGAACCCCTATCCATCTTGTCGCGCCTGAGGACGTCGCCCCTCCTCTCATCAGCTGGGTTTTGCCAATGGGGCACATCCTGCATCAGATGGGTCATCCCTCTCCGTGTGTAATTGTGCTGCTCTTTCCGTCCTATCTGCTCATTGGTTGATCTGCCCTTTCTTCCAGCAGCATCTTTTACATTGCAAACCCCGAACCCTTTGCCGAAGCCCTTCTGACCCGAGCTGCACAGCAAGTTGCAGCAATTGTCTTGGAGTTTGTATGCTAGCACCATCCCGCTTGCTGCAGCATTTGTTTGTTGCTTTGTTGTCGTGTGCTTGCCATGTGCTTTGCTTTGCTCGCTAGACAGGGGCTTTGGTTGTTTTGACAAGCGAGTGCTCCTTATCAAAGGTCGGTCCTCTCTGCGCGCAGTGTGCTTGCTTGACGAGCGCACAACAGCGCAATAGGGACATCCTCGTCCGCCAATTAGCGCGCCGCAACTCCAACTCGCAAAAAGACAAGGAAGGACCGACTATCTTGGTTCTTCCTGCGGCCACTCCCCAACAACCCACACACAGAGCACAGCAAAGTCACCTGATTCGCGGGTCCTCTTTGCGTGTGCGAACGTGCTGTGCGTACCTTCCTCGACTAGCCTTCCGGCCACATAACCAAGCAAAAAGTCCCCCACCCCACCCTCGCGCTGTTTGTCTGCAGACCAGTTTCTTGTCGACAAGCAAGACAGCCCCGAATAACCTCGACAACATCAACAAGCGCACCCCGATTTAGCGCCGCAACGCGAATCCGATTTACAAAATGGTGCGGTCACTGCCGCTACGGAGCGGCTTCTTCGCGACGCCGCAGGTGACGCTCTCGGACGAGAACGACCTGCTGCTGTGGGCGCGCGCGCTCGTGCCCGACCTGCACCACCCGGAGGCCGAGTGGACGCTGCTGCAGGAGAAGAAGGGCGTGCAGGTGATGGAGGACCGGCAGAAGGGCGGGCTCACGTACTCCATCAAGAGCGTGGCCACGGTCAAGGCATCGCTGGACGACATCATGGAGCTCTTCGCGGCGCCCACCACGGCAGCGTTCCGGACGCTCATGCAGCTCCAGCTGCGCGAGTGCTTCGCGGACGCCGCTGTGCTCTTCCAGAGCGAGCAGAACGAGTCCGAGACGCTCGCGATCAAGTGGCTCGCCATGCGCAACAAGAAGAGCGCGATCAATCCGTTGGTGCATCTGCACGACTTCTGCGTCATGGAGTACACGGGCGTGATCGGCGCCGACGCGATCGGTGGCGACCCGGACAAGCCCATCGGCGTCTGCGTGTACGAGTCGATCGAGCAGATGGAGTGTCCGCCGCTGTACGAGTCGCATAAGTTGGAGCGCGGCTCGCTCTCCAAGTGCGGGTACCTCTTCCGGCCGCGCGAGGAGGGCGTGGTGGAGGCGCAGTTCGTGTGCTCGGTGCGCCAGCCGCCCAATAAGAGCTCTAAGCGCCGCATGAACCGCAGTCTGCTGCTCAACTGGGCCGAGTCGGTCGGCGTGATCGAGGAGAGCATCAGCCGCAAGCGCATCAGTCGCGAGCTCACGCTGCGGCGCCAGCCCACGTGGGTCAACGACAAGGACCGCCAGTGCTGCCACCTCTGCCTCAAGACGTTCACGAACACGCGCCGCAAGCACCACTGTCGCGCGTGCGGCGAGATCATCTGTCGGAGCTGCTCGCTGTACAAGTCCGTGGACCTGCAGTCGGTCGGGCTCACGACGCTGCGCGTGTGCAAGGCGTGCATGGACGGCACCAAGACCGACAAGGAGTCGCAGACCGCGACGACGCCCAATTCCGTGTCGTCATCGTCCGTGGACAAAGAACTCGTACTGCCCAAGGGCGTCGACGACGAGAAGCTGCGCGATGCTGTCGAGGAATACGCGCTTGCGCTGCCGAGTCAGCAGTCCCAGGTGTCGACGGTGCCGGATCTCGTCGGCATGGCGTGGTTACGGCAGATCGCGGCGCGAGACCCGTCCAAGAAAGACATGGTCGCGGACCTGATGGAGCGACTGCGTCTCGAGTCCCAGGACAAGTACGCCGTGCAGGACGAGAAGGAGGAGCAGGTCGACATCTACGACACGCTGTGCGACCTCGCGGCGCAGGCGCTGTCGTGCAAGTACGCGGTCGTGAGTCTGATCGACGAGAATCGCCAGTGGTTCAAGAGCGCCGTGAATGTGCGCGAGTCCGACGTGCCGCGCGATTTCAGCTTCTGCGAGTACCCCGTGCGCGACCAGCGACCGCTTGTGGTCATGGACGCGCTGCGCGATCCGCGGTTCATGAGCAACCCATTCGTCACGGGTCCACTCGCCGTGCGGTTCTTGGCCGGCGCGCCGCTGTTCACGGTCGACAACGAGTGTGTCGGCGCCGTGTGCGTGCTCGACACAGAGCCGCGCCACACACTGCCGGAGAACCAGGTCGCGACGATGCAGAACCTCGCGCACTTGGCCATGGTCATGGTGCAGGAACGGCGCGAGGCACAGAACAAGTTCGCGCGCGCAGCGCTGACGTCGCAGCTCGTGCCGCGTTCCCACCAGATGCATCCACTCAACTACAATCAGAATCCTTATCACCAGCAGCCTCAGCACTTCCATCCGAACTACAGCGCGGGACCTCAACATGGACTCAATGACGGTCACAAGATTAGCGTCTCGTCCTCGGATATGGTGCCGCTGAGCAGCTACTCGGGCGAATCATCGATGATCGTGCAGGCAAAACCGCGCGAGGCGCCGCGCGAAGACCCGGTGCTGAAGGAGCAAATGATCCAGTTGCTGCACAAGGCGTCCCAGGTGCGCGATCAGGTCAACCTCCAGTCGCAGACCAACGCGCAGCATGCAGGTCTACAGAGCTCGGGCGAGTAGGGACAAACGCGCGCAAACGATTTGTACATAGCGAATGACCGAAACAAAGCCGTTGTCGTCTTGACTCCTAGGATGGCATCAAAACAGCCATATGACTATCTCATCGACCCAGCGAACTCCAGGAAGCTATGGAGGAGTCTTTATCAATATTACCCCACTAGATTTGATTTTTTCTTCTTTAGTCTTCTACGATCATCATCGCCATTGACATTGGAAACCCACGAATTCTTGGTTTTCTTGGTGAGATTTCCTATTAAATCGGCTCGAATGGAACAATGTTCATCAGATTAACCAGCAGTCCCATAGTGTCAATGTCAAAATACTTCTGTGTACCTACGCCAGCGTGATTGCAATATCCTTACTCTTGAGTGGAATGCAATCGTGCGTGCCCTTGCTCTTTCTTGTGCTCTTGTGATCAAAATCCTGTCTCTGTGCATACAACATCAGCAACACATCTTGCAAACTGCACAACCTTGCCGGTCGTTGGAGAGAGTGGGGGGAATAAACGCATCATCTTTATTCTTTTCTTGAGGATTTACATCAGCGTCTGGAGTTTTTTCTGCTTGACATTCTTCTTTATTACTTCTTTGGCGGACCGAAAAGGCTACCACTTGCATCCCAATCGTCGTCGGAGGAATCGGAATCATTGTCCGAGTCCACAGCTCGGAATCGCGCGGCTGCATTGGGGATTGGTGGATGGACCGTTGCAGCAGCTGAAGAACCTGTCGTCACAGGAGGACCAAAGAGAGAGTTTGAAGAGGACGGTTCACCTCCAAAGAGCGACGGTGCTGGTGCTGCTGGTTGCAGTGTTGGCGCTTGTGCTGGGGCTGACAACACTGGCGCTGCTGCTTGTAACTTTGGAGCAGGTGCTGGAGTTGTCAATACTGGGGCTGCGGGTGGTGCCGTTGCCACTCGTGCTGGTGCCGCTGCTGCTGCCTTCGATGGAGCCGTGCCGAAAAGTCCACCATCGTCACTCCAGTCGCTGTCATCGGAATCTTCAGAGACCTGACGGTTCATGAGCGGATTTGCAAGTGGAGGTGGTGCAGATACTGGTGCTGGAGTCGGTGCTGGAGCAGGTGTAAGCACTGGAGCTGGCGCTTGACGAAGTACTGGTGCAGTGGTTGGTGCAGGCGTAGGCGCTGGAGTTGGCGCCGGACGCGGTGCGCTCGCTGGAGGCGCTCGTGCTGGTGGTGCGCCAAACAAACCGCCTGCATCCGATTCGGCGTCACTCGAGTCACTGAGCACCCGTGATTGTCTCGATTGCAGTGGTGGCGCAGCGACAGCTGGCATTGGACGTGCCGCCTGAGGTGCACTCGCTCCAGCTCTTGGTGCACCAAACAATCCTCCATCGGAATCGCTATCGTCGTCGCTATCACTGACAGTGCGCGTCAACACTGGTGCGGTTCGAGCAGGTACAGTCGTCGGAAGCGTTGCAGGAGCTCTCAATGGTGGCGCAGCACTAGTCGGTTTCCTGGCGCCAAACAAGCCGCCTGCATCGCTTTCATCGCTGTCTTCTTCGTCGAACAGCGAACTCTTTGGGGCTCGTTGCACCGAGGCTGGGTTGCTTGCCGGCGTAGGCTGTGCGGGTTGCGGTGTTGGTTTAGCTTCCGACTTGGGAGCAGGCTTGGAGCCAAACAAACCGCCATCATCGTCATCATCGTCGCTGCTATCATCCGAGTACATCGGACGTCGAGGAGGAACAACTGCTGGAGCAGCAGTTGGAGGAACAATAGGTTTGGCTTGCGCAGATACTGGAGGAGCTGATGCTTTTTTAGGTGCTGCACCAAAGAGACCACCATCGTCATCATCATCACTGCTGTCGTCGGACAGATCCATTCGAGGTCGCTGCTGTGGTGGAAGAATTGGGGTAGCACCTGCAGGCGCTTTCCTGCTCGAGCTTCTTCCAAATAAGCCACTGACTGTCGATTCGGCGTCGCTGTCATCAGAAAAGTACACTCTCTTGGCTTCCGCAGATGCGGCAGGCGCAGCAGATTGCTGTTCTTGTGGTTTACTCCCGAGAGCAGGAAGGCGGAAGCCTTGAGGTTGCTGTGGCGGCGCATTTGCCTTCGGTTCACTGCTTCCAAATAGCGCATTGCCTTCATCATCATCTGAAGAAGAGTCAAAGGAATCGGTACGACGAGATGGTTGGCGCTTGATCGCAGGCGTGGCAGTAGGAGTAGTAGGCGCGGCGCCGAAAAGGTCGCTGCTGGATTGCTCGGCAAAAAGCGACGTTGGTGCATTCTGCTTGGTCTCCTCTTCTGCAGGGAAGAATGCATTCGTCGGCTTGGACTTTGGCGGTGCACCGAACAATCCACCGTCGCTGTCGTCGTCATCCGAGCTGTCAAAGAACTGGTTTTTCTTGGCTGCTGCTGGTTGCTGCGCTCGCGGTGGCAGCTCTGGCACTGGCGCTTGGGGAATCGGCACTGACGCGGCAGCAGGTTTCGCTTTCTGTTTCCGCTTCGCTTGTGTGTCATCGTCGCTGTCACTGTCACTGGACCAGTCGCTGTCGTCGCTTTCGCTTTCGTCCGCGTTGGATGCAAATGCTGGTTTTCGTCGCGACCCAGAAGCGGATTGTTGTCGAGCCACTGGAGGTAGACTGGGGCGTCGAGCCGCTGGCGATGGCTCGGACGACGGCGGACGTCCAAACAACCCGCTTGTATCGCTCTCTTGGGAATTCGATCGTCGTCGTGGCGCCAGCGACGAATCGTCCGAGTCTTCGTCCGAGCTCGCGTGTCCTGCTCCGGCTGCTGCTGTACGTGACGCGCGCTTCTTTCGCGGCGCAGTCGATGCCGACGAGACCGATTCGTCTGAACTGCTGTACGACGAACCGTAATCCGAGTCGCTTTCGTCACTCGAGCTCTCAGAATCGTCCGAATCGGGTGCGGCGCCAAGACCGAGCGTCTCGTCTTCGAGGAACTCGCGCGTGCCGATAATAAACGGCAACGGGCGTTCATTGTAGATATCGAGCACGGTGTCGAACTGCGACGACGTGTCGCTCGTGTCATCATCATCATCGAGCATCGCAAACAACTTCATCGCTTCGAGCCCCATCTCCAGCGCCGTGCGGTATTTCGTCACGACCGATTCCGCGCTCTTAGCAGTATTCGCATTCCCGCCATTCGCTGCTTCTGCTTTTGCCGTCGCGCTTTCACCGCCATTCGCGTCACCTCCTTCCTCGGGTTTCCCTGTCGTCGCCGTCGACGCGCTCGGGTTCGTGACCGAATTCTCGGCGCCAATAAACTCCTCCTGCTCTTCGTCGTACACGCGGTTCTCGATAAACTGGCTGTTCGAGAGCATAAGGAACTGATTGAACGTGTTCATGAGCCGCACGCTGGCCGAGTCGGCGTCCATCGCGATGTCGCGCACCGTATCCTCGAGCTGCTTGGTGCGCGAGAAGAGCTCGCTCGAGTACTGCTTGAGGAAGCCGTGGAGCTCGCGGTCCGAGTGCAGCGTCCAGTTGGAGACCTCCTTGGCGAGGTCTGCGAGCGTCTTCGCGTCGTTCGAGGCGGCTGGCGGTTTTGGATCTGCAGGTGGTGGCGACGCCACAGGAGGGGAATGGACGACGCCATTGCTGTCGTAGCCGTTGGCGTCCATTGCGTCGTACGGCGCGGCGACCACGAGACTCGTGCTCATGTCCGCCATATTGGTCGCGCTTTGCTGAACACGGGGGGATTTCTCTTCTCTTCTGTCTGTTCTTGACTGTGCGATTGAAGTGAATGGAAATAGAAGCGATAGACACGATGGCGTTTCTATTGTCGCAAGCAGAGACGACCATCACTCTGTTCTTTTTTGTTACTGACTTTCTTTCAACAGCATCATGCAGTTAACGGTCAGTTGAATGACGACTAACCGGTTAGGATGTACGAGTGACTGTCACCAAGTTGAAGTTGCGTTTGTATGCACAGAAGTGAACGTGCACTCGGCGGCAGCATATGGAGCTGCAGCGACTGGAAATCAATGAGCACGTGCGCAAGTGCAAGTGATGGAAGAGGCACAGACTCGTGAACGAATGACGCACGGGTAGATGCTGTACTGGGACCCGTGGCATATCGGTGAGCGGTTGCAGCTTGTGCTCCGAGGATGCAAGGTGCTTCTGCCTGATTCTAAAGTCCTCTCATGAACACCCAATTCGGGAGAAGATCGTCGCTACGGTCAGCTTTACTGAGAAATCGCAAACGAGTGGGGTCGATTGGTACGAAAGCAACATGTTGGATTGAGTGAAAGCACGCAATAGAACGCGATACATGTACATATATTCACCGGAACCGCAGATCACGCTGAAGACTAGACACACAAAACTTAGCCACGAAGACGGCGCGCGGTCGCATTCGCGTTGTTGATCATGCTCGTGCAATAGTTCTTCGCGTACGTGTTGATCGGACTCGCGCAGAGTTTTTCAAGATCCGCCTTCGTGTTGATGGACGCAGCGGCGTTTTTCAGCGCGGTCGCAGCGGCAACAACACTCAGAGTCGCGGTCTCTGAAACAGCGGTCGTCGTCGACTCGGTCGTTTCCAGCGTGCTCACAGAGGACGTTGTGGACGCTGCTGGCAAGCTGGCCAACAACTGGGCATGAGCCACGTACAAGTCCTTGATCTGGGTGTGCAATGTGATGCCGACGACAGCCAAGTGGTCCATGCGGTCAAGCTGTGGCATCTGGTTCCACTTCCCAATTTGCGATGAGCCACCGAATACGACAAGCGAACCTGTCGAGTCCTTGCTCTGCGAGATTAGCGGCACAACGCCGTCGTTCGCCTGCCAGCTCGTACTAAAACCATTGTTTGGCGCGTACCGACCACCGATGAACGTTCCCAGTGGTTGCAATGGCAGCAACATAGTTAGCAAGTTGGGGCTCTGGATCGTACGCAGCAGAAGATCTACTCCAGCATGGGTGTCCACAGTAGCATAACTGTAGTAGTAAATGTTTGGCAAAGTCTGCACCCACGTGCTTTCCTCCGCAGCACCTTGGGTCGACAGACTCCACAAGCACACGTCCTTGAAGCCAGGGTTGAAGATCGGACTCTTGAAGATGCGCTTGATGTAGTCTCCGAGCGACTCCCCACTTTGCTTGGCCGAGAGACCCCACTGGTCGAGCTTGGCGTCGTAGATCATCTCCGTGGTGGAGCCGCCGATGTTGAGAACTGAGAAGACGCCGGCGAGCAGGTCTTTCACAGCATCGCCGATTTCTGAGAACCCGTTTGCGAGCGTCGTGCCTTGGTTAGGCGTCGAGATGGTCGTGATCGAGTGGATCCAGTCCTTGCCACCAGCGAACAGCGAGTTCGACGTTGGATCCTCGGTGCCCGTTGGGGAGCCAGCACTGCCCTTGGCAAGCAATTGTGCGAGCATACGCACAGTCTGACCACCCATGCTGTGACCGATCAAGTGGATCTTGTTCACCTTACCGTTGACGACATTTCCCCATTCGGGATACAAACCAGGGTATGTGCGTCCCTTGCGAGTGTGACCATGGGTGGTGGAGTGCTTGGCGCCATAGTCGGCTTGACCTCCCTTGATTTGAGCGTACAACTCGATGGCGCGATCCCAGTTGCTGGAGAACGGTCCGACGGACGCAGTGTAGACAGTGTAGCCCTGCGCCTTGAGCTGTTCCTGGAGGTCGCCTTGGATACCGCCCCAGTACTTGAGTCCGAGGAGCTCGTCTCGTCCCCACCCGGAGAAGCCGTGTACCAGGACGATGGGGTACTTGTTCTGTGCGAGCACGAGTACGGGTGCGAGCACGAGAAAGAGCAGTGTCGAGAGCAGTTTGTGCATCGTGGTTTTGGATGCGAAGCTTGTGTTGCTGAGAGAGCAAATTGCAAAGTGAGGTTGCTCAGCTCTCAGATTTGCTCTGGCAGTCTGTGATGCCTTGATGCCTGAATTGTGTGAGAATGCTGATGATGGCAGTCAACTCATCTGGACACAAGGAGGAGCGGATGAGTCCCTGCTGACGGCTCAGCTTTTGCGCTGGTGTCTCATCCACGTTGAAGTGTCCAGAGACCTCGATCTTCTCCTCCTTCTTCACCTTTTTTGCGTCCTTTGGACAACAACTGGAGTCGATGATGCAGGCTGCCTTTCTGAAATTGATCCTATCCACATGATGTGGAACGAGAGACAGGGCAGCCACGCCCGTCTGCCTCGGCTTTGCGCCGAACGAGGAGCTCATCTCCCACTGAAAGCGCACCGGCATGGGTGATGATTTAGCCCCCCTCACCTGGTTCCAAGTCGCACAATCATCAGCACACAGCGACAAAGAAACCGAAAGATCACGCGATGCACTTTGTCCACACGGATGCAGCTTGCTGACCACACAATCGTCGGCACGAAAACGATGCACACACCCAGTTGGAATACAGACTGAGGATGTGTTTGTGCGCTTTCGTGGCGAGAGTCACGGGGTCATAGCGTCGTTTTTCGATTCTGCTCGTGTGCCTCATGTCTGTTCGGTATCCATTCGCAAATCCAAGCAACTGCATCAGCCCCCTCTCTCGTTTTCCATTTCAGCGCCACGTTCCGCAATATGGCTGAGGCACTGGATCGGTGCGATTGGATTGAACGATAAACTGCCACGGGTTTCTTGCTCTCCGTGAATCTGTTCGAGAGGACCGTCTGCAGCTCCTGTGTTTCACAGCGCTCTAGACTGTCCATTGACGAGTGGTTCCGGTGCCCAAGCCACTACGCGTTATTTTGCGGCATTGGACACTAGATTCGGCACTGGAATTGAATCCAGCGCCGCATTTGAAGCTGCAGTGGACGAATGTCACAAGTACGTCTTGCTCGTCACCGTCGTGAGTTGAAGTTTGAAGCGAGACTCAGTCATCTTGCGGTGAAAGTCACCCAAAGGACAAGGATGTACTGTAATCGGACCGATTGGCGGATGGGTAGCCGTCCGAGCACACAGCTCTGACTCGAGTCGGACCGAACGCACTCGCATCGCCCTACACATCCAATGGGAGGACCCACCACTCTCGCTTAGGGTGCATTCTCGAAGCATCGATATGATCTCTGTGATGACGGTCAAGACGACTGGTCTCCAAAAAACGAGCCCATGCTGTCAAATTGTACGGATCGATAATGTGTGCTGCTTGTATCCGCGGCTCAGCAGTCCAACGCCTCCTTTAGTTTACCTCCAAACAATACCCAAACATGGCTTCGCACACCACAACCAAAAGGTATCGCACTGGGAAGTCTCCGATTGTTGTACTATTGCGGTTGGATGAGTTTCGAAATCTGCCACTCAAACCACGAAAACTTGGAACTTGTGCAGAAGCTGGGATCGACCCTGTAGAATACGTGCCGAGGGTCACCAGACTGAAACTTACAAGTCGAGACTTTTTGGCACGAAAATGCACGCTTGCGTTCAAAGAATGTACATCAACTCGGCAAAAACAGCTGTTTTGATTGTGTCTCCTTCTGGGTGACATTTGTGCAAGTTGAAGTCGCAATCGTGTGCAGTCCCAGTCAGCACTGTGAGGACAGCCACTATTTTGCAGAATTTCAGCCAATAGTTAACTCTGGAAACTGAAAATTGGTCAGAATGGTCCAATTAAACAATGAAGATTTTGCAGAGATAGACGCTTGCATCTGTTTTGAGAGGGGGACACTGCTGTGAGGACACTCAAGAAAACGCAGTTTCAAGCTAAAAAGAAGCGTTTCAGACAAACAAAACCCGCTGCATTATTTTATCAGCAAACTATCTTATCGCCTCTTTTTTCAAGGATATCCACACAGCGATCATTCATCGAATCAACGAGCGTTTTAGGTCGAGATATAAGAACCGCATTCCACGCCAGCAGAATTGCTTCTTTGAGCTCGGCGACTGTGCTGTCCTGCATTTCCTTATCCGACAAAGGGAATAAGCACGAGTACACTCGGCGTTGCATTAAGCAGCAGCTATCAAAGTGATCTAACCACGGAGACGACGGGTGGCCGTGCCCGCATTGTTGATCATGGTCGAGCAGTAGTTCTTCGCGTACGTGTTGATCGGATTCGCACACAGCTTCTCAAGGTCCTCTTTGGTAGTCATTTCTGCAGCAGCGTTTTTCAATGCAGCGACGGCGGAGATCACACTCAGCGCTGCTGCGTTTGAAAGAGCAGTTGTGTTCGCATCTGTCGCGACCAACGAACGGGCAGATGATGTCGCAGCAGCT
The DNA here is from genome assembly GCA_006386115.1 of Globisporangium splendens. Taxonomy (NCBI): domain Eukaryota; phylum Oomycota; class Peronosporomycetes; order Pythiales; family Pythiaceae; genus Globisporangium; species Globisporangium splendens. The sequence goes on along the minus strand of VFIW01000073.1, from coordinate 156,201 downwards.
TCCGGCAAGCTGGCCAACAACTGGGCATGAGCCACGTACAAGTCCTTGATCTGGGTGTGCAATGTGATGCCGACGACAGCCAAGTGGTCCATGCGGTCAAGCTGTGGCATCTGGTTCCACTTCCCAATTTGCGATGAGCCACCGAATACGACAAGCGAACCTGTCGAGTCCTTGCTCTGCGAGATTAGCGGCACAACGCCGTCGTTCGCCTGCCAGCTCGTACTAAAACCATTGTTTGGCGCGTAAGACCACGATGAACGTTCCCAGTGGTTGCAATGGCAGCAACATAGTTAGCCAAGTTGGGGCTCTGGATCGTACGCAGCAGAAGCATCTACTCCAGCATGGGTGTCCACAGTAGCATAACTGTAGTAGTAAATGTTTGGCAAAGTCTGCACCCACGTGCTTTCCTCCGCAGCACCTTGGGTCGACAGACTCCACAAGCACACGTCCTTGAAGCCAGGGTTGAAGATCGGACTCTTGAAGATGCGCTTGATGTAGTCTCCGAGCGACTCCCCACTTTGCTTGGCCGAGAGACCCCACTGGTCGAGCTTGGCGTCGTAGATCATCTCCGTGGTGGAGCCGCCGATGTTGAGAACTGAGAAGACGCCGGCGAGCAGGTCTTTCACAGCATCGCCGATTCCTGAGAACCCATTTGCGAGTGTCGTCCCTTGGTTAGGCGTCGAGATGGTCGTGATCGAGTGGATCCAGTCCTTGCCACCAGCAAACAGAGGGTGTGAGGACGCATCTTCCACAATGGGAGCACCAGCACTGCCCTTGGCAAGCAATTGTGCGAGCATACGCACAGTCTGACCACCCATGCTGTGACCGATCAAGTGGATCTTGTTCACCTTGCCGTTGACGACATTGCCCCATTCGGGATACAAACCAGGGTATGTGCGTCCCTTGCGAGTGTGGCCATGGGTGGTGGAGTGCTTGGCGCCATAGTCGGCTTGACCTCCCTTGATTTGAGTGTACAACTCGATGGCGCGATCCCAGTTGCTGGAGAACGGTCCGACGGACGCAGTGTAGACAGTGTAGCCCTGCGCCTTGAGCTGTTCCTGGAGGTCGCCTTGGATGCCGCCCCAGTACTTGAGTCCGAGGAGCTCGTCTCGTCCCCACCCAGAGAAGCCGTGCACCAGGACGATGGGGTACTTGTTCTGTGCGAGCACGAGTACGGGTGCGAGTACGAGAAAGAGCAGCGTCGAGAGCAGTTTGTGCATCGTGGTTTTGGATGCGAAGCTTGTGTTGCTGAGAGAGCAAATTGCAAAGTGAGCGCTTAAGTGGAGGCGAAATGCTCGACGATCCTAGGTTGTCTCTCGAGATGGAAGTCTGTTTACGCTACGAATGTGGACTCGTGCATCTTTCAATATCGTATTCCATGTTGAAGTGTCGAGAAACCAGTCATCTCCGTCTGGGTTCATCTTTTCATTCAGATCCCTCAGAGAAAGACACATTCTCGCCATCTGTTATTGCGCATGGAATGAGGCGAACGCACATGTAGCCAGGACCATGAGAAATCATGCGAGTGAACCGGCACAGAGGCTCTCTACCAAGCAAACATGAACACTCGGGTACATTGGATGTACATGTCGTCACGAACTGGTTGAGTGATGGGGGGATCGGGTGCACTCTTTCTCTCGTGTTCATGTGCCTAATCTCAGCCAGGATACTACGTGCCCATCTCATCCCGTGCTCATTGCCATCGCTCGACATGAAATGTGCATAATAGTTCGGCACATGAGACTCACGCGATGAGTATGTCGTTCGTGTAGCGTATCAGACGCGGCTACGCATAATCTAAGAGACATTATTTGACGCAACACTGTCGCGGCTTGACAGTCGGCGAGACAGCGCAGCAGAAACATGACTTTGCGGATTGCACTCGAAAGGCCATGTCTGAACCAAGATGCTAGTCTCAGCGTTAGTGATGAGGCATTTCAAGAGTACGTCTTGCTCGTCACCTTCATGAGTTGAAGTTTGTGTGAAGCGCAAGCTGGAGTCTTTAATTCACGCTTTCGAAGCGAGTTTCAGTGAGTCCTGAAGGAAATTTCTAGGTTGAGAGGCAATCTGTTACAGAACGAAAAAGTTCAGCAACCCGAGTCAAGGCGTAATCTTCTGCTTACCGAGTACAGTATACAACGAAGTAGGGTGTCAATCAGTCAGTCACTCGCGCGCGCATGTCGGACCAACCGAGTGTACTTCAAAGTACCAGATAAGTACTATAGAATCGCGTCCTCGTCGTGCACAATGGAACCAGCGACAAGGTTCGAACCACTTGATTCCGTTGGCAGACAGGTCACTTCGACAACGTTGCGCGGTACAAAAGCGGGTACTTTACTTTTGACGCGCTGCGACACCTCGTACGGTCACTTTGCCTTCCTCGGTGTCTTGCTTCCCCATGTTTGACAAAGTGGACTCAGACACCCTCCTACTCTAGTCGCCTGCACCCGCGTGGGATCTGAAAGTCAACGTTTCCTATAATTGGTCTCGTGCAACTTTCGCTGTCCGAACGGCGCTTCAAGGTCGCGCTGTTTGCGTCCGGTGTCTACTATCGTCAATAAGGTTGTAAATGCCCTTGCACCAGCTACGCGACGAGCGTCACCTTTCGCGATTGCACTTGGCGAGGAACCGCTCTCGATTGGCTCGTCTTGCCTTCCGAGAAGCACACTTTGGCTTCACGTTCCAAGGAATCCATGGCTAGAGTCGCAATGGATTGCACACGCACAGCGATTCTGGTGCTCTCGCTCTTTAACATTTTCGCCAGAGAACGAATGCTAATGGAAGAAGGAGATCAAGCGAGGGAGGAGCAGCGCATCTGCCCAGACTGTGATATTGTTTCGGCGCGCGGATACGCACGAGAATTTCGATCATTTGTATCCGTTATTCTCGGATTGACATTTTATTCCGCTGCGTTTCTTTGAACCAGTGGCGCCGGAATGTGTTCATTATATACGCATTTTGTATATGTCTACATTTTGGTGCGAATATTACCGGGGCATGACGGTACTCTAGCGAGATCGAGCCCTTTTAAAAGTGTCCAGAAGTGGGACGAGAAAGGTGTTTTTGGTGTGCATTTCCAAACAAAATCCCACATGTTTTCTCCATTTGTGGCATGCACCAGAATGGGCGACTCCGCCTGCTTTGGTGTGTGGCACTGTTGCCCTTTGTAGACTTTCCTCGGCGCTTGCTGTCTGGCGCTCGCTGGGGTCATTTATGCGCTGCTGCAGTTGAATCTCAGCAGCGGAAAGATTTGGGACAAGCGTCAAAAGTCACTCGCCTCATATTCACAACTGCAACGCACCAGTCGCATGTCGACTGTGGCGGCTGTGTGTCAATGCACAATCCGATTGCAAATGCAATAAAGCATGTAGTACACAAAGTGAGTGCACTTTAATCTCCAGTGCGATCGTGAAAGAGAAAGAGGAAAACCGAAGATGGAGCCATGGCTGCCAAACCGTCGTCCAAGACACAGTCGCTCTGGTACAGAACTCTTCAGTGAAGGATGGCTTCGACGAACTTCTTTTTTTATCGAATGACAACCGCATCGTTTGGGAGAGTTCCGTTCCCGTCCCTTCACTAATTGATGCGCGGCAACGAGAAAGAAACATGAGCTTTCTTGCACCAACTTTCGCCCGTCGAAGGATGATGTTCATTCTGCCAGAGAGAGAAAGTACTCGTCGTGTGCACTTGCTCCTGGCAATCATCAACACATGGCACACGGCAACAATCCATCACTGGCGAAGTGATCAGAGCTCCTCCTCCTCACCAGCTGCGTCTCGGCGACATGGAACAGACAGGATCATGTTGGCGCTTGACTTGATTTCACTATGTTGACAGCCGTTTTTGTCCTCCCCAACTTCAAACCGTTTCAATACATCACCGTGACCATCACTCGGTTGATGCCTGTGCAGATGAAACCAAAATCTAGAACCGCGATTTGAAGACTTATTGTGGCTGCTGAGTCTTCAGAGACTATCAATGTGGATGACAGGATTGCATGCGCCGACAGACAAGACACTGGCTGAAACACACCGCAGGATCCACTCCAGAGGGTGAGGCAGAGAGAATACCCACTTCAAAACACACCTACAATGCTCTCTCTCCACTACCATACACACGAATTTCCAGTTTGCTAGTGGTACGAACCTTGGAATGGATGGTTCTTTTTGCTTTGAAGGCGAACAGGTGACCACAGCACCGCCATGCACGCCAGAAAACTAAAATTAGTAGAGCAGAGACAACTCGCCATCAAGAACGAGACCTCACTTTCCAATTTGCCCTCGAGCCAACACCATCAGTCTCAAGCAAAGAAGCAAATCAATGCACAAACTGCTCTCGACACTGCTCTTTCTCGTGCTCGCACCCGTACTCGTGCTCGCACAGAACAAGTACCCCATCGTCCTGGTACACGGCTTCTCCGGGTGGGGACGAGACGAGCTCCTCGGACTCAAGTACTGGGGCGGTATCCAAGGCGACCTCCAGGAACAGCTCAAGGCGCAGGGCTACACTGTCTACACTGCGTCCGTCGGACCGTTCTCCAGCAACTGGGATCGCGCCATCGAGTTGTACGCTCAAATCAAGGGAGGTCAAGCCGACTATGGCGCCAAGCACTCCACCACCCATGGTCACACTCGCAAGGGACGCACATACCCTGGTTTGTATCCCGAATGGGGAAATGTCGTCAACGGTAAGGTGAACAAGATCCACTTGATCGGTCACAGCATGGGTGGTCAGACTGTGCGTATGCTCGCACAATTGCTTGCCAAGGGCAGCGCTGGTGCTCCCATTGTGGAAGATGCGTCCTCGCACCCTTTGTTCGCTGGTGGCAAGGACTGGATCCACTCGATCACGACCATCTCGACGCCAAACCAAGGCACGACGCTCGCAAATGGGTTCGCGGAGATTGGCGATACCGTGAAGGGACTACTTGCCACTGTGGTGTCCGTGCTTAACATCGGCGGGTCCGCTACAGAGATGATCTATGACGCCAAGCTTGACCAGTGGGGGATTACTCCAAAGGCAAAGTCCGAGTCATTGGGCAACTACATCAAGCGCGTCTTCAGCAGCCCGATCTTCAACCCCGGTTTCAAGGACGTGTGCTTGTGGAGTCTGTCTACCCAGGGTGCTGCCGAAGAAAGCACGTGGGTGCAGACGCTGCCCAATGTGTACTACTTCAGTTACTCGACATCGGACACGTTCGGGGCACGTGATTTCTTCCTGCGCAAGATCCACTTGCCGAATTTGCTGACGATGATTCTGCCGCTTCAGCCCATCGCTGCGTTTATCGGTGGCCGCTACGCGCCGAACAACGGTTTGTCGACGGACTGGCAGGAAAACGACGGCGTCGTGCCCACGTTCTCGATGACCAAGGACTCGAAGGGCCAGCTCGTGTTTTTCAACGGCAACTCGCAGAAGGGCAAGTGGAACTTCATGCGCCAGCTGAACAAACTTGACCACTTGGCTGTCATTGGCGTGACACTGCATACTCAAGTGAAAGACATCTACTCAGCCCACGCCGCCGTGCTCCGAAGTTTGCCCGCCGACGGCAGCGCTGTTGCTTCGATCAACTCAATCATGACCGAGTCCACTACGACAGACAGCGCTGCTGTTCTCACTGCCGCAATGTTAAATGCGCAAGTGGAAGCCGCGTTCTCGGCACTGACGGCAGCGACCGACAAGTTGAAGTCAACCGAAGACCTGAAGGTGTTGTGCGCCAATCCAATCAATGAGTACGCAGCAAGCTACTGCAAAGAGATGATCCAAAGCAGCAGTCGCCGTCTGAGAGGATGAACGCCGCTCTGAACTTGATGTAGTTGACATTTAGGTCGTCAGTGGAATCAGGTACCAGTAATAGTGTTTGAGCATTCTGTCTTGTTGATCACTCGGATTACTTTGCCATCGTCAAATCTCCAAGCTTTGGGCATAGGACGCTCCTTTCTGAACCATTGAACAATGTATCGATACTCCATTGCAGAGTTTAGCACGCCGACCTACTAGATAACAATAACAACCTCACACCAACTTCTTGCCGACGCCTTCCATAGCGACCTTGGCTGATGCTTAGCCCCGCAGACGGCGATCTGAGCATTGAATCAGCCGCTTGCAGTAACTTGCGGCGTAGGCGTTGATCGGGTTGGTGCAGTCTCCATTAATCATCATTGACAGCAGCCAAGTCGTAACACAGGTTGATGCAAAGGCGGCACACACATGCTGCAGGGTGTGCATACCTCTGTGTATTAACAGCCAACAGCTCATGATTGGCATGCATTGAGTTGGTGATCTGCCCTCTCTTAGTTGAAAGATGTAGCTCCCCGCGAGCTCGGTGCCGACATTGCACGTGCAGACTCGAACGCAGTTCATGCGCAAAAGCATTATCGTGTTGAACTCTGTTTTCAAAAGACCGAGTTTTGGCATCAAGCAGGAAAAAAGCATAAAATCAAGAAACCGCTGAACGTAATTTTGAGAAGAAAACGATTTTCAGCTCGACATAACTGAGATGTTTTACACAATCCATTTTTAAAAATCCAAATGAACAGACAAATGTGACCTTTTTGAAGGCTATTATCAGTCTTAACCGGATCAAACAAGAAGTTGTGCAGCAAACCTTGAAATAAAGAAGTTATTCATTGAACCTTGATGGAGGGTTATTGTCTGGATAATAGCGATAAAATGTGGGTCATAATCACAAAATCAGCGATTCGTTCAATCAGTCACCCAATATTGGGTGATATGGAACAATGGGTGGGACGCCTTTCTACATTCAATCATCCTCTCCATTTCAAATTACGATCTTCTCATTCGCAAATCAGGATATCATCCTCATAAACTATGCAATACATTCTCTCAACCTGCTTTTCTGTTAATCCATTCCCTTACTCACCTGCTCTGTTTGGCCAACTGACGGTTGAACTCGTTTGACGTGTGGGGGCTGTTGGATCGCAATTGGTCGGACATTCTCACTCTCGAACCTGCACCGAAGCCCTCGAGCCTCCTCTTCCTCCTTTCTTCCAGCAGACGTGATGATGATGATGACGCGCGCGTTCGCTGCCGGCGTCCGTCAGGCCACTATGACCACCACTGCGTCGCGCGGGATCGCTACGGTCAAGCTCCCGGATCTCCCGTACGACTTTGGCGCGCTCGAGCCCGTGATCTCGGGCGAGATCATGCAGCTCCACCACCAGAAGCACCACCAGGCGTACGTGACCAACTACAACTTGGCACTCGAGCAGTACGCCGAGGCCGAGCACAAGGGCGATCACGCCAAGCTGATCGCGCTGCAGCCGGCGCTGCGCTTCAACGGCGGCGGTCACATCAACCACTCGATCTTCTGGACCAACTTGGCGCCACCACAGCAGGGTGGCGGCGGCGAACCGAACGGCGAGCTCCGCGCCGCGATTGTGGCCGAGTTCGGCGACTTCGAGGCGTTCAAGAAGACGTTCTCGGCCAAGACCGCCGCCGTGCAGGGCTCTGGCTGGGGCTGGCTCGGATACTCGAAGGAGAACAAGCGCGTGCAGATCGCGACGCTCGCCAACCAGGACCCATTATCCACGACGGGCTTGATCCCATTGCTTGGGTATGTTTGCATTATTTGTGCGTGCGTTGTGTCTGCTGTCGTATTCTGTGATAACTAACGTTTATGTGTTCTCTCTGTGCTGATAATAACAGTGTGGATGTGTGGGAGCACGCGTACTACTTGCAATACAAGAACGTGCGTCCAGACTACTTGAGCGCGATCTGGAAGGTCGTGAACTGGAAGAACGTCGAAGAGCGTTTCCTCGCCGCCAAGAACTAAGCGCAGGCATGGCTTTTCCTCAATCGATGTGAGCAACAAGCAAGCGTGATGTGCCTCGTTGTTGCTATTGCAACCAGTTGCCTGACTCGAGCGTGATGATAGCGTGAACCTCTTGTTAAGATCCTCGAGTCGCATTCTCAAAAGAAATAACAAACAAAAGAAACATGTTCCATGCCGTTTGTTCATTTGCTGTTGTCGTATCTTCCATCGCGCTCGCTGTTTGAGCTGTTCACCGTTCAGACGACCTTCGCGCCACCTAATTTCCATCTGATCGTCATTCTTCAAGCAACACACTGCACTCACGCAACGTTCTTACAACCTTGTCTTCATTCTTCAAGCCACGCATTCAAGAAACCTTCGTGCCACATTTGCATTCCTTCATTGAACTCTGTGCGCATTCGTCGCCCATTTTGAACCGACAGCTCGAGGGAAACTCACACAGGCAAAATGGAGACGCCGACGCTCGAGCGCACGTTCCGCGGCCACAAGTCGGCGGTCACGAGCGTGAGCTTCCACCCGAATATGCAGCGGCTGGCGTCGGCGTCGCTCGACTGCTCCGTGATGATCTGGAACTTCCGTCCACAGCTGCGCGCGTTCCGCTTCGTGGACCACAAGGGACCGGTCTACGACGTCAACTTCTCGCCGCAGGGCGATCTGCTCGCATCGGCGTCGCAGGACCGCACGGTGCGGCTTTGGACGCCGACGGTCAAGGGCGAGTCCGTGACCATCAAAGCCCACGCCGGCGCGATCCGCAGCGTGAGCTTCTCGTACTGCTCGAAGGAGCTGCTCACGGCTTCGGACGACATGTCCATCAAGATCTGGGCGCTGCCGACGAGAAGGTTCCAGTGCTCGCTCACGGGTCATAGCAACTGGGTACGCTGTGCAAGGTTTAGCCCCGATGCGAGTCGCATCGCGTCTGCGAGTGATGATAAGACGGTGAAGTTCTGGGATAAAGAGAAGCGCATGTGCATCCAGACGTTCTACGAGCACGCCGGGATCGTGAACGCCGTGCAATTCCACCCGAACGACGGGAACAACACGCTCGCGTCCTGCAGCTACGACCGCAGTATCAATATGTGGGACACGCGATCGGCGAGATTAGTGCAGCACTACAAGGCGCATGACGCGAACGTGACGAGCATCCACTTCCACCCGTCTGGCAACTATTTGGTGTCGACGAGTCACGACAACACGATCAAGATCTGGGATGTACGCGAAGGTCAAGTGCTGTACACGCTTCATGGGCACGACGGCGCCGTGAATTGTGCGGAATTCTCACACGACAGCAAGTTCATCGCGTCCGGATCCGTCGACCCGTTCGTGATGGTCTGGGAGGCAGATCTGGACAAGTACCTGCATGTGGATACCCCGAAAGTCGTGCCATCAGGATTAAAATCGAGTTTTCACGCAAGTGCATCCAGCAATAGTAATAGCAGTGAGCGTCGTGCAGGCGTCAATAGCAACGTCAAGGCACCCGCGCCGATTTCGACGTCTCCGCCACGCTTGGTTGCATCTGGGTCTACCACATCTGCAAGAGCCCGGTCGCCCACACGGAACGGGAGTTATCCCGCTATCCCATCCGCTTCTAGTCCGCGCAAGCCAATCGTGCTGTCCCCGCCTCCCACACCGATCCAAGCCCCGACGCCTACGCAGAAGCCCCAGCACCCTGCTGCTGCGTCCTACTATGAAGTTCGACCGTCTGCATCATCTGGCCTGTCACCTTCGGCGAAATCAGCTCCTCCTCACAGCAATTTTGTCAATGGCAATGAAACAGGAGGCGATGCGGCACTCCAAGGTTCTGACAGCACAGCAGCGACACTCCAGCATATCGTGGGCCAGTTAGAGATCATCACGCGCACACTATCAGTCCTCGAGGAGCGTATTTCCCTCAATGAAGATCGCATCGCCGATGTCACGAAGATGCAAAAAGAACTGTTGCAACGCCAACGGCAGCAGCATACCCGAAAATCGTACGACTACCATGAAGATTAGAAGAAGAAGAGCATCATGAACTCGAGTGTGGCTCACATTGGACACGTGGAGCTTCTTTTTCTCTTTCAGTATTTAACGATTTGGCTTCGTGGGGAATTCAATAGAGCGACACTTGACGAAACTGTGAAGAGCCGCTCAAGTGCAGAAGAGTCGATGAATGGTCGGTCTGTTTCCTCTTCCTTCTCACAGATTCTCGCTCCTCTGCTATTAGCTTGCGTCAATAGGTCCAAAGTATGTCAGCGTGGGAGGAAGCATTCGACGAAGCCTCGCAGCGCTCTTACTTCTTCAACCGGCTGTAAGTTGACTACTCATTTTGATCATGTGGCTATGTTTGAGGTGTGCACTCAGAGATACTAACTTTGTTGTTTCCACCGCAGCACGGGCGAGACTTCATGGACGCCACCAGGTGAAGCCACTAGCGAATCAGCTGACAGCACCATCCAGCATGGGTGGCAGCGAGCGTTTGATGAAGCCTCGCAGACTGCGTACTACTACAATGCGGATACGGGAGAAACATCATGGACTCTTCCGGAAGCGGAGACCGAGGAAGATCTCTCGTATCTTGTGTTTGCTGTGGTTCGCTTGCAGTCGATATTCCGTGGCGCTCGAGACCGAAGACGAGCGATCCGACTTGTGAAAACGCAGTATCAGACGACGAAAGATCCCGTGAGTGGTCAAACGTTGTACACAAATCTCAAAACCAACACGTCATCTTGGACAAAGCCGGTCCTTTTCAATGCCTTGGGTGTTGATGATGACGCAGAGGATGAAGAAGAAGATGACGATGCCAATTTTGAGGATTTCCACATGGATATCGAACAAGGCGTCGACGAAGACGATGAGGAAGAAGATCCAGGCAACAACGACGATGAAAGTGGAGAAGGACGTGGGAAGGATGTAAAAAGTCGCCGAAAGTATCCACGGTCCGAAGCTCAGCAACGAGTGGATGCTGTCGAGAACGAAGGCAAAGAAGGGACGGAGCTCGACTTTAGTGGTCTCAATGCCTGGAAGTTGTCATCACGAATCTGGAATCTGCGGTACCTGAAAGTGCTGATTCTCTCCAAGAATCAACTCCAGCGAATCCCGTCGGGCATCCAAGATCTGATGAATCTAGAAGAGCTGGATATGAGCTATAACCACCTCACTCGCCTTCCGTCGTGTCTCCAGACGATTATCAGCTGGTGCATCTGAACGTCTCTTTCAACAAGCTGCGTAAACTCCCACGCGAAACCGGAGAGCTCCGGAATTTGGAGGTGCTGTATCTCAGCCAAAACGAGTTGCAAGAACTACCAAACGAACTCACGCAGCTTTCCAGGTTGCAAGATCTGAAATGTGATCACAATCGTCTGCAACCACTACCGCTCGCAATCGGTCACTTGACGGAGCTCTTGCACCTCAACGCCTCGTTTAATGCTCTGGATACGCTGCCAACATCCATGATGGAGCTCAAGGCGCTTGCTTCACTGTACGCAAACGACAACGCACTCAAGCATCCTCCCCCTGCAATGCAGCATTCCTCGTGCTTCTGTGATTACTCCAACAATCCGTTTAACGACGACAAGAAGCAGGTGATTGCTCGACGAGCTTTGTACGCGAACGTCATGCGGTTCCTACACGAGAAGCAATTTGCCGAGTCCGAAGCACTTTTCACAGAGTTGTTGCGCGATGTGGACACGCTACGTCATGAAGGACAGAAGACGCAGCGACCAGAGCTTCACTTTGCACGCGGCGTGTGCCGTTTCATGATGATGAAGACGCATGGGCACGAAATCGAGGCGTTGCCATGGACTGTGAATGAGTCTGAGCGAGATACCCATGGCGCACAGTTGTTGCATGCGCGATGGCAGCACAAGAGACAGCAACGACAATTGCAAGACCGAGATCACAAGAGCGGCAATCAGAGCGCTATTGAGGCTTAAAGCAAGACAGCCCAACTGCGTCAACCCAGTGCTGCTGCACCATTCAGTGGGACAAAAAGTGTTCCTGCAAACAACAACGCCATTCCGGTAGATTTGCACGAAGTCGATGTTGCACTTGCAGATTTGAGTTTGGTAGAAGCCGCTGAGAAGCCGCTGAGAAGCTCAAGGTAGCGCGAGAGAAGCACCAAGAGTACGCTGCGGGGACCATCGTCGACTTCCAAGTGGCCATCCAACATGGCGCAGCTGAGCTCTCCACAGCCCATTACATGGTCGGACTCACCCACATGGCGCGCATGGAACATGTTGACGCGATCGCGAGTTTCACGGAAGCATTGAAGTTGGTGGTCCCACGCGAGCAGACCGATGACGAAAAGGACAACAATTACGCGCATCGAGATCACCACGCAAAGTACCTTTTGCGACAACCTGTTCCGGCGGGTGCAGTTCACATCTTTCTCAAGCGCGCGGAGGCGTATCGCCTTGTCGGACAGCTGCCTGCCGCACTCACCGATGTTCGCCACGTGCTCACGCACCAGTCGATGGCCATGCAAGCGGTGGAAGACGCTGAGAAAAAGTATGCAGATGAGTGGGAAGTTCTGCAACGCGAGTACTTTGTGGACCAGGAAACGCTGTTCCGTGCGTTCGATGTCGCCAGTCGCTCGGGACTTGCGCGGCGTCCAGAAGTGGTCGATCTGCATCGCATCCCGGCGACAACAAAGGAGGCGACGATGAAGTGAGCAGACGCAAACCAAGCGAGCAATACGGCCAAGCTGTGACCTGCTCAGCGCTTTGCCTCCGAGGTGCAGCGGATCTCAACCGATTTGCACACGAAACGTGCCGACAAACGCGCGCACATTGAGGATAAGTATGCCGCCAAGCAGCAAGTGTTGACGCGCACGGTGATTTCAAGCGCGAGATCCGAGAAAACCTGCAGCTCGAGATGGAAGAAGCGCAGCAGCGTGCGGTCGAGGCCGAGCTGGCGCGCCGCGCCGAACTGACGAGGCTCGAGCTCGAGCGTGAGTTCAACGAGCGGCTGTACATGAAGTACGAGGATGAGTTGATGCAATGGCTCATCGCGGAAGAGTTGCGGCTCGAGCGAGAAAGACAGTGGCGGCTGGAGGAAGCGCAGCGCAAGGCGGAGACCAAAGCAGCGTATGCAACTCGGTTGGCGCGCCGTGGTGGCCGTCGCCAACAAGGTGCGCTGCAACGTGGGACAGGCAACAGCAGCAGCGGCACGCGCGGATCCAGTCGGAATCCAACGTCATCGTCGTCGCCGTCTTTCAACAGAAGTTCTGCGGCATCGACGCCAGCGACCCAGCGACTACCACCAGAGTCGCGTGAGGTGAACAGGAAGTAGATGCACATGGACACTAAGAGGTAAGTATCTTCATTAACATGCATACAAGGTTCCAGTATGTTGTGTGTGACTCACATACTACAGGACCTTCCTTCCCTGTTTACTTTTGGTCTAGTGGGCGGTTGAAGCCTCCGCGGCGGTTCATGTACTGGCGGTAGGCGCGCTTGCTCTCCTTGCGGACGCCACCCGCGGACGCGCCTTTCGCGTTGTCCTCGACGACCTTGCCCTTGGTCGAGTCGAAGTCGCCGAAGCCCATGAGCGCCTGCATCTGCTCTTCCTCCGTCAGGTGCGCGAGCAGGTTCGCGGTCTCGGACGCCACCTCAAGTTCCTTGGCGTCTGCGTGATTGCTCTGCTTGTCCGCGTTCTTGTCGTGCGTCACCGCAGCACCATCACTATACAATTCACACACACACACACACACAGCAACAGCGCATTAGACAAAAGGTCGTACAGCAAACAATGCACAGATAGCAATGACACGCACTTGCGGAGGCGGCCATCCGAGTCGCGTCGAGAACGGGACAACGAACGCGAACGGGAGCGGTGAGACCCCGTCGCGCGGTCGCTGCGCTGGTACTCGCGGCTTCTCCCGCCGCGTTCACGGTCTCTACTGCGACTGCGGCTTCTGCTGCGGCTCCTGCTCCTGGAGCGTCGGTCGCGGCTTCGTCGGCGATCTCGGTCGCGTCCGCGCTCGCGGCGGGAGGAGGATCTGCGTCGCGACGGCGAGCGTGACGCCGACCGCGAGAAAGATCGGGAGCGCGAGCGGGAGAAAGAACGCGAGGATGCCCTGCGACTACCACCGCTGTGCTTGGACTCGCGCTTGCGCTTGTGGCGGCCGAGGCTGTCGACGGAGCCGCTGCGACTGCGGCCGTTCATTCCCACTCTTCCTTTGTGTGCTTTTTGGCTTTGCCTTCCAGAATAGAACAGCATCCGTACTCACGTAAATAACGTGTACGATCATAGATAAGACTATCAGGTTGTCTGTTAACTCATTGCCAACAACCCTGCAAAGAGAAGAGAGAACAATTATTGAAGGGTATGGATTTAAAGCAGCCTTACAAACATAATGACACTATTTGATGTCGTTACGCGTGACTCTGATCACGCACATATATCTATTTATAAAGGTTTTATGAACGCCACCTCTTCTAGGCGTTGGTTCTTTTCCATTCAAAGTGGTGTCTTTTTCACCGCCTGTCCTTCTCCCCATATCAGTGTGTCAATTCCGCCATCCAAGAGAAGAAGCCAACCAAAGACGAGAGCCATAAAGAGAATGCCGCCTGCGATGACCAACGGCGCCGCCTGTGGAGACGCCGACGAGCATCTCGTGAGCACGGAGGAGGAGCTACTGCGCACGGCTCCGTTACCGCACGAGCGCGTCGTCTACTGGGGCTCGGGCAGTCCGCAAGGTACGAAGGAGAGTGTGCTCCATGTAGACGAACGAACGACTCATTTGGTAATGGTTTGAAAATGACGCTCCTGTTTTCTCGCATTGTTTGGTAGCGTGGCGCGTGTTGATCGCGCTGGAGGAGAAGGGCGTGCCGTACCGCAGCGTGTGCGTGAGCTTCTCGAGCGGCGTGCTGAAGACGCCGTTCTTCCGCGCGTTGAATCCGCGCATGCGCGTGCCTGTGCTCGTGGAACCTGTGGAAGGAGCTGTTGATCCAGCAGAGCAAGCGCACACAGCCAATGGCCACACTGCGACGGATGATGAAACCACCAGTGGAAGCACTGCAACAACAGAGAATGCCGGCGTCGCGGCGATTTCGCAGGGCATGTCGCACTTGCTGTCGTTTTCCCAACAGCGCACGATCGTGTACGAATCGATGGCGATCCTGGAGTTTCTGGAGAAAAAATTCCCCAAAGTGCCGTGCGTTCCGGCGTCCCCAGCGCAGTACGCGATCGCGCAGTTGCGACTCCACGAAGCCAACGAGATCCTCTCGGTGGTCGGCGACCTCGTCGTGTACCTGCGTCGGTTCCCGCCGGACAAGCGCAATCCGAGCATCGTCGCGGCGAAATGGGCGTGCGTCGAGGCCGAGCTGAGTCTCTGGGAGCAATACCTCGACAGCCGCGCGTTTCTGGTCGACGCGGACGTGGCTTATTTATGCGACTTCACGCTGTTCACGAACGTCGCGTACGCCGTGCGCTGCGGTCTGCAGCTCGACGGACTCTACCCGCGGCTCGCGATGTTCTACGTGCGACTCTGCGCGCGCGCGTCGGTCGAGAAGACGTGGCCGCCGCACTGGAAGACCACATTCGGCTCCAAAGTGCTCACCAAGTGCTTCTACTGCTCCGACAGCGCCACCTGCGCATGTGACCAGCAGCCACCGACATCCTGCGATGGCGCGGCGTCTCCGAAATCCTCGTCGTAGCTCGTTCGAGAGTAGCAGCGTGATGGTCGACGTGCAGAAGGAGAGAAATGGAGTAGTTTGTGGGGACAATCATGTTGGTCTAGCCGTTGTAAATTCATTGTGTTTATTTTGTTTTTGCGTTCCGTCGTTATGAAAACAGCACCTTGTTGTTGTTTATTCTTTTTTCTTTTCTTCCAAACACACATATATGCGTCACTAAGCTACGAGTCCAGGCATTTTGGACTTTCATCCGTCCGTACACGACGACCATCGTGTAAACACCTTCTTTACATCAGTCCAATGCTGCGCAGAAAGCCCTGCGTTCTCCGCAGCGTGAGCTCTTTTTCCTTCTCCGTGTTCACGACAAAGCACTCGACCATTTGCGCACTCTCTTTCGTGACATCCCACACCTTCTCCATTTGCTCGTAAACCTCCCAGGTCGCGTCCGACAGATCGTTTTTCCGCGCGAGCAGGCGGCCGCGGATGGTCTCGCGGTCGCATTCGCAGATGGTGAATGCAAACATCGCGCCTTCTTCGTGTGCAGCCTCGATGAACCGTTCGCGCAAGGTGCGATCCCGGAACGTCGCATCGACCACAACGCGCTCGCCTTGACGTAAGCGCATGACGCTGCGAACGAGAATCTCGTCGTACGTCCGCTTGGTGACCGCGGGCGAGTAGATACCTTCCTCGAAGCTGCCGGCTTTCGCCAACGCGGCTTCTTCGTCCTCTTTACTCACTGGTCGGTCGTCGTTGCACCCAGCAGTATTGGAGCTACTACTGTCATTGGCTGCAGCTGTCAGTGCCTGTTCTTCACGTGCCGCAGTCGGTTTGCTCACCAGTTCTTTGCGAATCGCATCGGCGCGCAGCCACGCCATGTTGCGCTCACCACCCGCGAGCATCTTTGCGAGACTCGATTTGCCACTCGCCGGTAAACCGCCGACCAGCAACAGGCACGGTCGCTCCGCTGGTGGCGCGAGGAAACTGAGCGCTACGAGCCAGAAGCACCGTGCGCGTTGGATTTCTCTCTCTCGCTGCTCAGCGGATAGGTTGGGGGCTTCGACGCAAAAGCCGGCGACTTTGGCACGCACAACCGCGCGGTAGGCCGCATAGAAAGTGAACAGCTTTCTGTTCTCGGGTGTATCCTGGACGGCTTTGAGCAAATACTGCTGCTGCAGATACCGCGCGAGGTCGGGACGTCCACTGCGCCAGATATCCATCGTCAGGAACGCGACGTCCGAGAGCGGATCGCCGTACCGGAATTGCTCGTTGAACTCGATGCAATCCAGGATCACAAACGCGTGCGCTTCGTTAACCTTGGCGCTGCCGATGCTGGAACTCGCTCGTGGGCTTCTCGCTGCTGCTGTTGATGGCGCAGTTGGGACCATGTACACATGTTCGAGCCGTAGATCGCCATGGCTATCGCAAATGTACCCACTCGAGACTCGCGACGCGATCGTGCTCTCGAGCGCTTCAAGCCATTGAAACGTGAGCTCCTTGACCCGTCGGTACACAGGTCCGCTGACCGTCACGCCGACGTGGGTCTGCGTCTGGTCGAAATTCTGCACAATGTTGGTGCGGATCACATCTTCGCAGCCAAACGGGTCGATCTTCGCGCCGCGACGCGCATTCTTGTGGAAATCCACAAGCGTCTGTGCGACGTCAGCGAGCATTCCCTCGTTTAACTTGCCGTGCTGCATCGCATGCTCCAACGTCTGCTCGTCCGGCAGCCGCACCATGTGCACAGCCCACTCGATGATCTCGCCGTACTCGTCGCTGAGCCAGTAGTCGAGGTTCGCGCTCTTCTCGGGCGTCCAAAAGTCGTCACAGCGCACCGTGATCTTGCGCGTCTCGCGGTGCATCGAGATGGGTACAACACCCACATACACGTCTGGCGCGAGCCGCTTGTTGAGCTGCACTTCGGCGAAACACGCCTGGAAGCGCTTGTAGAGTGTCGAAAAGTCCGCGAACCCGAAGTCCACTTGCTTCTTGATCTTGTACACGCGGCGCGGCAGCAGAAACACCATGGACATGTGCGTGTGGACCACGCCGATCTTGTCGCGCAGCGAGCCGCGCGGGAACACCGGATCGTCGTCGTCATCTTCAACTTGGCTCTTGTCTGCATTGCATAAAGGCGCATAGGCGTAGGTCTCGGGCTGCTGCAGCGCGCTCTCGATCTCGTCCGCGCGAACCACCAGCGGCGGCTGCTGCTTGTGCTTTGGACACCGCAGCTCCATCTTTTTTTCTTATTGTAAGGAGCTCTTCGTCTCTTGGTGCTTGGGTCGATACTTGAGAAATGCGCGAATGGATTGGATCGAAAAACTGAAGAAACAAACAAAAAACAGCACACGGTGTTGAACACGGCAAAAAACCTGGAAAGTGTGGTGCTAGAAACCTTTTAGTTTTAGATACGAACTTCTTTATAATGAAATTGTATGTGAGAATATAAGGAAAAGTATCTTTTTAAGGCGGGTGGATCGGATCGGATGATGGATGGCACTTGTGACTGGTTGCAAAGACATGATCGAAATAGAAACGCGGCCACTATAATAGACACGACCAATGTGCCAATGTCCTTGCGTCATGGTTTCTCTGATGTGCCACAACAAGCACGAACACGGCGGCTACGTGACGGTTTTCTTTGTCGACTATAGGAGGAAGACACGGTCTTGATCTCAACATTCGCGATCACAGGTGAAGAAGCGCTTTCACGACCGATCTTGTGCTTTCTTCAGCGCCTGGCGCTCGACTGATACAAAAAACACAATGGTTTACAGGGGAAGGAAGAGTTGTCAGATCCAAAATCTGGAAATGACTAAAATCTGAAATGACGTATTTCCTGCTGCATTTCCAGATCCAAAATCTGCGAGGCTGTTGTGGAGGCTGAAGTAGGCTTGCGACTTGTTGGTTTTGGAACCCTCCTACTGAGTGACGTCCACGGAAAGTGGCGACGCTTTTAACGATGCATCAGAGTGCCGACTGCAAGAGCCAAGGAGAAGAAACGCTGCATTGAGGTTTAGTGAGCTCTGCTTCCGTTTCAGTCCAAGCGTTAGTATTTGACAGCCTTGAAGTTCTGGAACTTCTGAGAGCTGATGAGCCCCTCCACTTTTCTAGATATCATGGTTTTAGGAGGCTTTTTAGGCAGTCAGGAAGGCTGTCAGATTTGAGCAGAACCATGCAACAATTTTGTGGTCAGGGTTGGGTCAAACTTGTTTTGTCTGTATCTCATGTCAACACTGAACAATTCAGCATGCCAGGTTGAGGGGTTAAGGGATCTCTGCATGTCAGTTTTATAGATGCTTTGTAAGAGGGCGCTGTTCCAAACAGTCCCTCAAACACGGCACACACGCTTGTGCCAGAGGAAGCGATCTCCCGACTTGGAGGGAGAAGAAGACTTGAGGGCTTGGAGGAAAATTTGCAACTGAATTAAAAATGGTTATGGTTCCTGTCGCTACTTACAAATGAACCCCAAGGGATCCTACAGCTTTTATAACTAAAACCTAAACATACACAATGAAACCTATGAATCTGATATATAAAACCTTGGGTACACTGAGGTTGAACCTACGGGATCTTCTACAAGCTTGAACTTCAAGTCTTGTATAAAATCCCTGCAAAGTGATTGGCTCGCGCCACTCACTTCAGGTGGCAGAGACACGTCGGTCTCGTCGCCAGTGCAGTTTCCCAAGCAGGAACCATCACTCAGTACTTGATTAGTACATGGATGTCATCGCTCAGTACTGATTAGTACATGAGAACAACATTCTGCACTGATCAGCACAGAGAACACTCGTGGCGCCATCGAGTGACGCCACACGTGCATGTGGTGACTGTCTTACCGTGATCCCTTTGTTATTTGTGTATCCGCAATGCACGCTGAAGGTGGTGTGTGACACACTAAATCTGGGAACAGATCCACCTTCATGTAATGGCTGGTTGTGGCCCATTACATCATCCCCTCCTTAAAGTCACAAGTACCTTGCGTACTTTTGCAGACCTTTCGGAGCAGTTCACTTTCCAATTGGCAATGAAGTGACCAAGTGACCAAGTGAACCGTGAAGAACGTCCGTCGTCCAAGCGACAGCGGACAGCTCCAGAACTCTTCGACATCTCTCCCATTCTGAAGAAGAAGGGGGAGCTCGAGTTCTACAAGGAGCGGTTCTTCAGTTGGCGTCGGATCAACGATCGCGATGATCCGAACCAACACATCGCAGCTCAGCGAGACTCATGGCGAACATTTGTTCGTCTTGAGAACGAGAACAAGATGGAGCGTCTTCTTCGTCGTGGCAATGCTCGTGCCGAAAGAAGAACTCCCGCTGACGACAGAGCGAACCGTAGCTCTGGTCGTCGTAGTGTCGTCCCTGGCGACGCTACAAGCAGTTCTCATAGCTGCGGACCACGTCGGGAACATCAGACTCCAATGTCTGACGAGGCTCCCACGTGTCCGAGCTCGGTGGATATCCACGCCACCGAACTCTGTAGAAGCGTTGATGGTTCGACTGCTTCTTTCCTCGACGATGAGCCGGTCGATCTTCATGATCAACAATCGGCTCAACCACCCAGCGATGCTCTCCCTGAGAGTCTAACAACGGGGGTGGGGCTGAACGAGAAAACGATTGAGCGACTCTGGAAGTGGAAGAGTGCTCATCGTGGGCAAATCGAGGCTTTGCAGCAGCGTTGTTCGACGCTTGAGGAACGCTGCGAGAGTCTCGAGAACCTTGTCGCCGATCACGAGTCGAAGATCGACGTCCTGACAGAAGGTTCTGCCCAGTGTTCGGCTTTGGAGTCCCGTTACGAGGAACGGTTCCAACAGGTTCAGGACGAACTTGTTCGACTCCGGAAGAACGAGAAGTCTCGTGAATTGGCTCACGATCGCCTTTTGCGCTCTGTGGAAGAGGCAGGTTCGGCACTCGAGGTACTTCGTGGCGAGTACCATTCTCGTCTTCAAGCGTTGGAGGCAGTGAAGGACCAATCCTTCGACGCCCTGCAACTCCTGTACGCCGAGAAGAATCTCCAGAGCGATGAGCTGTTTGCTCTTCGCAATCAAGTGGAGAAGCTTCACGATCAGCTCGATCGTTTGCGGAAGATCTCGTAGAATCCGCAGATCCACTTGGAAGGTAAGGCTTTAGTCTACCCACATAAAATGTCGGGTGTAGACGCATGCGTGTAGGTATGTCTAGCGTGTAGGCATCACCATTGCATTTCACTACCTTGAACGGTCCAATTAACCTTGGCAGAAGCTTCGAGCTTCCCAAGTTGGACACTGCATGTTCAGGCAGGTTCGCCGTGCTAAGTAATACAAGATCGTTGATCTTATAAACTTGCTTGTTCTTCCTTCCGCTCTTGTCTGCTTGTTCCTTTTGCAGATCCTGAGCCTTCGCGATTGCGTCTCGAACAAACCTCACAACGGCTTGTCTCCTCACAACAAAGTCATCGACTTACTGCCCTTCACGACTTGTTAGGTCGTCGAGGGGTTTCATCGAGTCAAAATTGGCTTTCAACTCGGAAGCAGCATTCAGGTCGTAAGACGACTTCGGCTTGTTTCCATGAGCCGGAGTCCCTCCCCCACTTAAGGCAGAGACCTCACCCATTATGGAAGCAGGCACTCGAGGATGAATGCCATAGTTCACATAAAATGGAGAGTGACCTGTCGAGACATGCGTGGAGTTGTTCAACGCAAACTCGGCAAGAGGGAGAAACCCACTCCACTCTTTGAAAGACGTTGCGCAGCTGCGCAACACGTCTTCGAGGACACGATTCACTCGCTCTGTTTGACTGTCCGTTTCAGGGTGTGCCGCTGTTGACATGGACAACTTGGTGTCCAGAAGTCCGAACAGTGCACGCCAGAACTTGGACGTGAAACGGGTGTCACGGTCAGACACGATCTCGACTGGTAGTCCGTGCAGACGGAATACGACATCTGCAAAGACCTTGGCAGTCTTCTCAGCAGAGATCTTGTCCGAAACAGGCGCAAGATGAACCATCTTGCTGAATCGGTCCACAAACACAAGGATGCCATTGCGTCCATGTGTGTCTCTTGGAAGTCCTAATATAAATCCATACTCACAGACTTCCAACTATCCGATGGGACAGCCAATGAACGAAGTGGAGCCTGCGTGGAACCAGAAGGTTTCACTCGCTGGCAGATCTCGCAAGTCCTCACATACTTGCGTACCCACTTGTACATGTGTGGCCAGTAGTAATCCCGGGAAAGACTGAGAAAACGTTTTCTCTGCGTCCCGAGGCGGCCACCGAAGGACTGTCATGGTTATCATTACAAGAAGGTCGCTGACGAAGACCTTCGCGTTGGGAAAAACAACCATTGTGATCCCCCTCTCGTCTCACTTTTGTTTGTTCGAACCGCATAGTACAACAATATTGTGTACAGGAAGCGGTGAAATTCGCGATCTTGTGCGCGACGGAAGACCTTGCAGCGCTTTGTCGGAAGGGTCCTTGAAGTACTTCAGCAAGTCCTGACATGTTTCGTCAGACTTGTACCCTTCGACGATCTCTTCTCGCACTGTAGTCGTTGCTTGCACCGCGATCGCTTGAACATCTTCAAAGAGTCGACACGCTCCGTCCGTGTCTTCACTCTTGGTCTTCGGATCGTAATCCGGACGTCTTGACAGCGCATCGGCTAAGATGTTAGTCTTGCCTGGCTTGTAGTGTACAACAAAGTTGTACTCTGCAAAGAAGGAGAACCATCTCGCCATTCTTTGCGACAAGTGAGGAGTCTTTACCGCTGTACGCAGAGATGCGTGAGCAGTTTAGAATAGCAAAGCGCCTCGCCAAGCAGATACACACGGAACTTGACCAAAGAATACTTCATCGCCAGAAGTTCCTTGTCGTGAACTGGGTAGTTCCGTTCTGCGGGTCGAAGTTGTCGTGACTGATACGACACAACTCGCTCATGACCCTCATCATCGTGTTGCATCAATGCGCAACCGATGGCATAGTCGCTCGCATCACAGACGACGTGGAACGGCTTGTCGTGGTTTGGCAGAGCCAATACAGGAGCTTCTCGAAGACTCCTCTTGACTTCTTCGAACGCCGTCTGATGGTCTTTCGACCACTTCCACTCAACGTCTTTCTTCAAGAGCTGCGTGAGGGGTTGCACCAACGCTGCATAATTGCGCGTGTACTTGTGCAAGTAGTTGGCTAAACCCAACCATTGTCGCAGCTGTTTGGCGTTCTGAGGCACTGGCCAATCGTCAATAGCCTTGACCTTCTCCGGATCGACTCGAACACCGCTCTTGCCCACAAAACAACCGAGAACAGGGATCTCGGGGGCGAAGAACATGCACTCCTTCAAGTTTGCGTAGAGTTTATTCTCACGCATGACCTGGAAAACTTGACGAAGATGATCGAGATGAACATCGACATCAGACTTCCCATTCGTGATCTTACTATGAACGAAAATATCGTCCAAGTAACTTGGTGCAAATGTTCACAGAGGGCGAAGAACGTTCGTGACCATTCGATTGAAGGTCGCAGGAGCATTCTTCAGTCCCTGTGGCATCACTAATCATTCCCACAGCATACCACTCGGGGTACTCACTGCGGTTAGTGGGACATCGTCTTCGCGCATTCGAATCTGATAGAACCCATCTTTCAGATCGATAGCACTAAAGACGGTGCTGCCAACCATTCCATCAAGGATGATGTCCTTGCGTGGAACCGGAGTCTGGGCCGGAATTGTCGCGTCGTTCAGCTTGTTGAAAGCATGAACAATGCGCCAACCTCCAGTTGCCTTCTTCACACAGAAAGTGGGGTTGCAATGCGGAGACTTGCTCTCCCGCACATGACCAGCCTTAGCACGTTGTGCAAAGAACTCGTCGATTGCCTCGACTTGTTCCTTTGGCAACGGCCACTGTCTTGTGATGCAGTACTTCGTGCCAGGAAGTACATCAATCTCACGACGAATGCCTCTGTCGAATGGCAATTCGTCCGGCACCTTGTCAGGGAAAATGTCTTCAAATTCCCTGGCAAGCGCATACACGGGGTTCTTCTTGAGGGCGTCCCACGACTGCTCCTCGAACCTTTCCTTCCGTGTCTTTTCGTCCAACACATCTGCACTTGATGCTGTGTTGACGAAGCCTTCGTCGACCATTTCGACGATCACACACACTTGCGCAATATCGCCTCTCGCTAGGCTGCGCTCCAGTGTCTTCTTGCTCATTGATGGCAAGGAAATCAACTCTTGGACTGAACTTGGAGGATTTTCAATCTTCACGTGACGGATTACATCCACGTCACCTTCTTCATTGTAGACCGCGATATTCACAAACTCGCTCGGAATGTCTTGTGCTTGGACACTCCCTTCGTCATCACCACTTGTACCTTGATCAGGGGAACTCAAAACCCTTGACGAAAAACTTCTCTTGCTGGTCTTCTTCTTCTTGTCTTGGGAAGGGTGTCTATTCCTCTTCCATTCACTCTTGCCAACGCCATCGCGAACCTTCTCGTCGTCGATGGCAAAGGAGACAGTCTTTTTCTGGCGCCTGACCGCTCCACCTCCGT
This sequence comes from Globisporangium splendens, assembly GCA_006386115.1. Taxonomy (NCBI): domain Eukaryota; phylum Oomycota; class Peronosporomycetes; order Pythiales; family Pythiaceae; genus Globisporangium; species Globisporangium splendens. Next base: position 132,276 of record VFIW01000073.1, on the reverse strand, counting down.
TCGTCGTCTTCAAAATGGATACCGCTTGTGAACATGGGGGGCCATCGCACACCGCAATATCACAAGGGCCATCTGGGATCTCTTCCACAGATGTATACACCCATACTACTTCATCCGTTGTTGTGCAGCACAAGTCAACATCGCGTGACTTGCCAACGGAGATCTTCATATTCATCCGGTCAATGCTAGGTTGATAACGCTTCAACCATGGCATCCCCAGGATGATATCAAACTTGTCATCGAGGTCGAGTAAAATGAACTCGTCTTCACCTCGGAAATCTTCACACTTGATTGCCAAGCGCACCACGCGCTTCGACATCTTCACAGTTGACCCATTTGCCAACCGGACAGTCATCGTCTTCTCTTCGTTCGCATCAGGCACGAAGACATCATGCCTGATGATCACTTCATCTCGAACAAAGTTGTTCGACGCACCAGTGTCAACCAAAGCTCGTAGAGGCGTTGCAATACCGTCTACATGAGCTTTGTGAACGATCAAACTTGACGTTTGACTGACACTCTTCTCACTCGTAGTGGAAACTGCATGTGCTTGATGCACATAGGGCCAGAGTCCTGTGTCTCCACAACGTCCACAGTCCTCTTTTCCGGGCCAGTAGGAGGCCCCGCCCCTACTGTCCATTCCCGTTTTTTGGCCCAGGTGACCGCTCGAACCGACTACCGTAAGAACGATCGTGGTTGTTCGAACGAGCACCCTGTGTCGTTTGCCGACCCGGCAAAGACACCTTGCAGTTCCGATCAATGTGACCCGGCTTCCCGCAACGGAAACACTTCCCATCGTTGCGAGGACGCTCATTTCCAGGCGTGGAAATGTACGAGATGTCCATGGGCTCGGGACCGTCATGCGCGGCATTCGATTGCCGCATTGGTCTCGACGCGAACCCATGGAATTTCGCTTGCTTCATGCTGAACTCTTCTTGCATCGCACGTTCGATAGCTTCGTCCAGCGTCTTGGGGTACTCGCGGAACAGTTGGTTCCGAATCGGACCATCGTTCAGACCCGTCATGAACGTCACGACTTGTGTCGGGACGTCAATCGGCTCGTCAACGATGCTCGACACCAAGTAGCGAGCACGTTGTGCATACGAGTGAAGGTCGAAACGGCCTTGACGAAGCTTGAGGAACTCGGCGCGCGCGGAACTCACTCTGTGGAGGTTCAAACGCCTTCTTGAGTTCGGTCTTGAAATGACCACAGCTGGGGAAGCAGTTTAGACCGGCTAAACGCTTGCCATACGCCCAGCTCTTCGCACGACCCGCAAGGTTGGACATCGCGAACAACACTTGCTACGAAGGGTCTCGCAGTTGTCTTGCAGTGATCGCTGCATCCAACTCTACGAACCATCGTGAGAGAGGCTCGTTCTCTCCGCCGCGATACGGAGAGACGTCAAGCTTCAGTGGCACCGTCCTGATTGAGGAAACAGGGGTTGCGACCTGCTTCCGGGAGGACATGATCTCGTGGTGCATGAAGCTGACCACCGCGCTCTTCTGGTCTTCTGGAGACGCCGATCGAAGCAGACTGACCACAGCAGCCTCTCCGATGACATCTCGCATGCGCTCAAGCGCCATCCACTCATGAGAAGACAGATGAGGGAAACCCTCAATAGTCAACTCGACGGTTTCCGGTACTGCTGGACCGAGTGGGGTTCCTGTAGCATCCATGTTCCAAACAAGGATGCTCGCAGGGTCTTGGACAGGAATGCTCGACGTGCTTAAAGCCGCGTCGTCAAACCTCTTCACTTCACTGGGTCGTTGGAAGGACCGCTCGAAGTGCTACCAGGTGTAAGAGGGCGCTGTTCACAACAGTCCCTCAAACACGGCACACACGATTGTGCCAGAGGAAGCGATCTCCCGACTTGGAGGGAGGAACGAAGACTTGAGTACTTGGAGGAAAATTTGCAACTGAATTAAAAATGGTTATGGTTCCTGTCGCTACCTACAAATGAACCCCAAGGGCTCATACAGGTTTTATAACTAAAACCTAAACATACACAATAAAACCTATGAATCTGATATATAAAACCTTGGGTGCACTGAGGTTGAACCTACGGGATCTTCTAGAAGCTTGAACTCCAAGTCTTGTATAAAATCCCTGCAAAGTGATTGGCTCGCGCCACTCACTCCAGGTGGCAGAGACACGTCGGTCTCGTCGCCAGTGCAGTTTCCCAAGCAGGAACCATCACTCAGTACTTGATTAGTACATGGATGTCATCGCTCAGTACTGATTAGTACATGAGAACAACATTCTGCACTGATCAGTACAGAGAACACTCGTGACGTCATCGAATGACGTCACACGTGCATGTGGGGACTGTATTACCGTAATCCCTTTTGTTATTTGTGTCTCCACAATGCACGCTGAAGGTGGTGTGTGACACACTAGATCTGGGAACAGATCCACCTTCATGTAGTGGCTGGTTATAGCCCATTACACCTACACGCATGCGTCTACACCCGACATTTTATGTGGGTAGACTAAAGCCTTACCTTCCAAGTGGATCTGCGGATCCTACGAGATCTTCCGCAAACGATCGAGCTGATCGTGAAGCTTCTCCACTTGATTGCGAAGAGCAAACAGCTCATCGCTCTGGAGATTCTTCTCGGCGTACAGGAGTTGCAGGACGTCGAAGGATTGGTCCTTCACTGCCTCCAACGCTTGAAGACGAGAGTGGTACTCACCACGAAGTACCTCGAGAGCCGAACCTGCCTCTTCCACAGAGCGCAACAGGCGATCGTGAGCCAACTCACGAGACTTCTCGTTCTTCCGGAGTCGAACAAGTTCGTCCTGAACCTGTTGGAACCGTTCCTCGTAACGGGACTCCAAAGCCGAACACTGGGCAGAACCTTCTGCCAGATCGTCGATCTTCGACTCATGATCGGCGACAAGGTTCTCGAGACTCTCGCAGCGTTCCTCAAGCTTCGAACAACGCTGCTGCAAAGCCTCGATTTGCCCACGATGAGCACTCTTCCACTTCCAGAGTCGCTCAATCGTTTTCTCGTTCAGCCCCACCCCGTTGTTAGACTCTCAGGGAGAGCATCGCTGGGTGGTTGAGTCGATTGTTGATCACGAAGATCGACCGACTCATCGTCGAGGAAAGAAGCAGTTGAACCATCAACGCTTCTACAGAGTTCGGTGGCGTGGATATCCACCGAGCTCGGACACGTGGGAGCCTCGTCAGACATTGGAGTCTGATGTTCCCGACGTGATCCGCAGCTATGAGAACTGCTTGTAGCGTCGCCAGGGGCGACACTACGACGACCAGAGCTAGGATTCGCTCTGTCGTCAGCAGGAGTTCTTCTTTGGGCACGAGCATTGCCACGACGAAGAAGACGCTCCATCTTGTTCTCGTTCTCAAGACGAACGAATGTTCGCCATGAGTCTCTCTGGGCTGCGGTGTGTTGGTTCGGATCATCGCGATCGTTGATCCGACGCCAACTGAAGAACCGCTCCTTGTAGAACTCGAGATCCCCCTTCTTCTTCAGAATGGGAGAAATGTCAAAGAGTTCTGGAGCTGTCCGCTGTCGCTTGGACGACGGACGTTCTTCACGGTTCACTTGGTCACTTGGTCGCTTCATTGCCGAATGAAAAGTGAACTGCTCCGAAAGGTCTGCAAAAGTACGCAAGGTACTTGTGACTTTAAGGAGGGGATGATGTAATGGGCTACAACCAGCCATTACATGAAGGTGGATCTGTTCCCGGATCTAGTGTGTCACACACCACCTTCAGCGTGCATTGTGGAGACACAAATAACAAAGGGATTACGGTAATACAGTCCCCACATGCACGTGTGACGTCATTCGATGACGTCACGAGTGTTCTCTGTGCTGATCAGTGCAGAATGTTGTTCTCATATACTAATCAGTACTGAGCGATGACATCCATGTACTAATCAAGTACTGAGTGATGGTTCCTGCTTGGGAAACTGGGCTGGCGACGAGACCGACGTGTCTCTGCCACCTGAAGTGAGTGGCGCGAGCCAATCACTTTGCAGGGATTTTAAATAAGACTTGAAGTTCAAGCTTCTATAAGATCCCGTAGGTTCAACCTCAGTGTACCCAAGGTTTTATATATCAGATTCATAGGTTTTATTGTGTATGTTTAGGTTTTAGTTATAAAACCTGTAGGATCCCTTGGGGTTCATTTACAAGTAGTGACAGGAACCATAACCTTTTCAATTCAGTTGCAAATTTTCCTCCAAGCCCTCAAGTCTTCTTCCTCCCTCCAAGTCGGGAGATCGCTTCCTCATCGCACAAGCGTGTGTGCCGTGTTCGAGGGACTGTTGTGAACAGCGCCCTCTTACCGATACGTTCTGGATGTATTTGGTTATGAACCGCTTATCTACAAGCATCAACCATTAGAAAACACTCGAGTCACACGCATTGATACACTTGACACTTGCAAATTATAACCACGTCACGAACCTGTGCGAGGACGCAGAAATTACACCACTCGCTGCACATTCGGCAAATGTGTTGTATAGGCTTCCACAGGTCAGTATTTTTTCCCTTTCTCGTATTTTTCCAGACTGCAACTGCATGACCTAACCTCCGTACCACTCTTCTACTGGCGCCACTTCACCTGCCACATCACAGTGGAGCATCAAGTGGTCGCAGCCTGGCCGAAAAAAAAAGTATCCTTTGAGTACCCATTTGGTGGAGCAATGAGCGGATCCGCTCGCTCAAAAAGCGGATGGTGGATCCCCTCCCCTAGTGAGAGTGTGCACTCCACCACTCAGCGACAGCAGATCCCATCCCTTCTTGCCACTTCAACTGAGAAGAAGAAGGGAAGCCGATGATCCATCAAAATATTCCATAACCAGATATATTCATTTCGAAATTCGATTGATGCATTTTATGTATCAATAACTGAGTCCAGTTTTGACACGGCCAAATCTAGATTTTCCATTTTTAACTTGTGGATACCTCCCTCCTTCTTTGTCAACCACAAGCAGCATTGACAAGAGCGACGACGACAATGGCCGCGATGTTCGTGGACGCGTTCGCGCGCGACCTGGAGACGACGCAGCGCGCGATCCCATCCAACTGCCTGTTCTGCGTGCCGCAGCCGCGCTCGCTGGTCGCCGACGACGCGCTCACGCAGGACGCGCTCTACACGCACTTCCTCACGCCCGCGGGCACCGCCACGGATGCGCACGCGCGGCGCCCTGGCGAGTACGATACGCTCAATGGTACGCTTCTAAATGACTGCAATGGACGCTGTTGCTAAAGCAGTGTGCACTAGATATCGTGGGCTAACGGTTGTGTCCTTTTCCAGGCAAGACGGTGGCGATCGTGGGCTCCCATATCCACACGGGCAAGGGCTTTGAGGAACCGCGGAAAGTGCGCATTCTGCTCTCAGAGCGCAAAGAGATTGGACACCAATTGGTCATGGTGCTGCATCTGAGCCAGCCGCTGGTCGGTGGTATCGCCGTGCCGGAGGATCCGAACGAGATCGATGTGGCCACGTTCCGACGGTACACGGCGATTCTGCGCGCGTTCCCAGAGAACGAGCTCGTGTTCTACCATTTGGACGAGACGATCGCGCAGGTGAAGAAGATTTGCACGCACAACCAGTTCTTCAATCGATACGAGCAGACGCTGCCAAGTCTGCTGAAGGAGGAGTGGGAGGCTGCGGTCGAGGAGATTCTGCAGTACGGGAGCTTTGATGACAGTGAAGACGACGACGATGCTCTTGGAAACGGAGGAGGAAGGCAGCAGCAGCATGCGAGTCACTTGCTGCAGATCCAGCAAGTCGTCGAGTGCTATTTAATGGAGCAACTGCACGAGTTCATCTTCCCACGCGTCGTGATTAGCTGCCAAGAGCAAGAGGAAACGCTAAGCAACGTGCTCTACAAGATGCGCCATTACACGCCAGAGGATTTTGGTATTCGTAAAGCATTCCAGGTGAGCTTTATAGCTACACTGTGTTATTTCATTGTAGTTACGCGCTGATCGTCATTGACTTGTTGTTTTGGATAGTGTTACGCTCACGAAGCTAGAAACGCGCTGCTGGATGTCCACGACCGAAAGACGCCGTTAGATATGCTGCTGGCATTCAAAAGCTGCATTGACAAGATCAACGATGCCATTGAGCGCAGTCTGAGGCAACACAACCTGGACTTCGGTACGTTTACAATAAAGTTCTTGGTCGTTGAAGTAAGTCTTGATGGTGGCCAACGTGTGAGTGACTCGTTCGCGGTAGGGCAGAATCACACCAGATGACCACCGATGATATTCTCGACCAGTTGCTGTACGTTCTGGTCCAGGCATACAATCACACAACGCTCTTTAAATCTCCGGTAGGAAACGGTGAAGACGCAGATGCCAGAAAAGATCGAGCAGCATCTCCACAAGAAGCGCAAGGCTCAGCAACAACCAAATTTCCGATTGCTGCGGTGCTGCAATACATCTCCGACTACCATTTCATCAACTCGAATACGACGGCGCTGGGGTTTACGATCGCCAATTTCCAAGTCGCGATCGAATATTTCCTGCTGCGGGCATCCCACGTGGACGCATGTCGAACATGTCAAAATGGTTCGATTGGTCCGCTAGGGGAACGTTTATTCGACAATGAGTCCTGTTCCCAAGGCATTCTGCTGTCCAAGAGCGAACTTGCTCATGCCCGCAATGTGGACGGTGTTCGGGAAACCAAGGAGAAGATCTCTACGTCACGTGCAGTGAGTTCGGATCACAGCACGAGCAGCGAGTCGGTTGCTTCGAATGATCCCGCACAGACAAGCACTCAACTTATGGTTATCGGAGACTGGTCACCATCCAGCGCTGAAGATTACGAAGTCGTAGAGATGACTGAGAGTAGTCCAAGCTTCAGAACGCAGAAAGTCAACTTTGAACCAGAAGGCAGCAAATTCGTCCAAATCAGCGGTGGCCAGCGCTTTTTCGCCGTCGTGACAGATCAAGGCAAGCTCTACACTTGGGGCGACCGAAGTGGCGGCCGCCTTGGTTACCCTTCGGCTGCTGGTGACTCACGACGTGTTGACCACCCACAGCGTGTTACAGCATTGGAGCATATGCATGTCGTCCACGTGGCGTGTGGTGCATTCCACACCCTTGCAACGGATGTGAATGGCCATGTGTACGCTTGGGGAAGCAATGCTCGCGGTCAACTCGGCTTTCTCACACATGCGACAGCGACGACAACCGTGGAAGCTCCGACACTGGTGACCGATCTTCGTGGGACGTACATGAGCTCTGTCGCGTGTGGAGAGTACCATTCCCTTGGTCTCTCTTCCGATGGCCAAGTGTTCTCCTGGGGCTGTAACAAGTACTCGAAGCTTGGTCGCATCACCGAGAGCTTTGCTGACGCAGTGGTGAGAGGAAAGCCATGCATGATATCACTCCTATCAGGGTCTAGGCGCTAACATTTTGTGCTGGTGTTTTTTTCTTTTTTTCTGTCTGTGAAGCAACCTAAAGTTCTGGACGAGGCATGGACTGGGATCGCACTGGACCTGAAGACCCCACGGTCACTTGACGATCCAAGTAAGAAGGGCTTTGTGCGTCGAATCGCGGCTGGAAAAGACCATTCGCTCGCAATTTCATGGGATGGAGCTGTATTCACCTGGGGACGTGGTGATTCTGGCCAGTTGGGCCATGGATGCTTCATGGATGTCGCCCATCCGAAGCAAGTGATGGCGCTCTCGTGGACTCGAAATAGCCGCGATGGGTTCTCGATGATGGATGTCGCTGCAGGCAACGATTTCTCGCTTTTCCTCGCGGACACTGGCATCGCGTTTCTCTCCGGTCGGGATCCTGCGTTGGCTGTGCCCGACTCCGAGCGCTGCAAGCTGTCACCAGAGTTGGTGCCGTTGCCTTCGAACGTTCAAGAATGTGCCAATCAAATTGTTGGCATCTCCTGCGGCGAAGCGCACTATGGCTTGCAACTAGCGAACGGGACTCTTCTCCTGTCCAGTAACACTAGAATTAACAGTGACTATGACGAAGACAACGACGAACCCGGCGATGCGGAGAGGGATTTGAGTGCAAGTAGACGTGTTACGGTCGTGGAATCCGTGGCAAACATCAAACAAATGGCATGCGGGGCGTCCCACACACTAGTGTTGGTATAGAAACACACACGTACTTCATTTAGGTCGTACCGAGTCGTGCAGTAAATAATTCTTGAGCCAAAGTGTCGAGTGCGTGCCGATCTTCTCTCTGTAGCTCGTTTGTACACAGATCCGCAGCTCAAACATCTCGTCGGTACGCTGTGATCGGAGAGTACGTTGATTTCAACGGCGGCGCCAGCGACGATGCAGGCGAGAACGCGTAGGGGGTCCCAGTCCCATCCAGCGACGCAGCAGCAGGGGACGAGTACCGGCCGCTGATGGTGCGACTGACCCGGAAACTCGGCGGCTTGAGCAGGTACCGCCACTTGCTTGCGACGCGCAGCTGCCACGTGAGGAACCCGATGAGGCAGAGCACCGAGATGCTCGACGACGAGTACACGGTGCGGCTGAACTGGATCCACGCGATGAAGCCGAGGTAGAAGAAGAACACGGAGACACCGAGCAGCATGAGCTTGTACGCGGTCATCTGCTCGCGCTCGCACTTCTTGAGCCACCACGCGGAGAACGGCGAGTCCCACTCGACCTGCGTGATGTCCATCTGCTTGACGTTCTCCTCGAGCGAGTGGCCGGCGTACCGCGTCACAGCGAGCAGCAGCGTCGTGCAGATGATCGCGGTGAGCAGCAGCGACACGCACACGATCACCGCCGACACGCCGTACGCAAACACGAGCCACTCGTGCGTGTCCTCGGGGATGCCCATGTTCGTCATGGCGGAGACCGTGAACCCGCACAGCAGCGTGCACTGCTCCGAGACCGTCGAGAGCTGCTCGGCGCGCGCCTCGCACACCAGGTACTCGTTCTCGACGCGTTCCTTGCGCAAAAAGCGCTCGATGTCGGCGTTGCGCCACTGGTGCGCGCGCACGATGTCGTCGTTGAGCCACTGCACCTCCTGGTCGCGGTGAGCGATGTCCTCGTCGCGCCACTGCTTGGCCATGCGCAGGTCGTACGACCCGAAGAGCGCGCTCACTACGCTCGCCGCCATCTTGCTTTCTACAGGAGGGGATGTGGATATTCGATAGGATAGGTTGGATGGTGATGCTTTGCACAGGTTTTCTCGATGGGTGAGATATGCTGGATGATAGGATACAGCTCTGAACCAAAATGCTACCGCGAACGAATAACGGAGGGTACTACATGACGAGGGTTTACAGAGCAGGAACTTGGACGAGAAGCCTCGTTCGTTCAGCGAAAGTATAGAGATATAGAGATCGATCGAGCATGTCGCAATGCATTTTGGAGAAGGCTACAGTGTTCACTCTCTGCAGCAGACCGCGAGTCACACACACACACACACACACACCATGGCAGCAGGCGTTGATAGCTTTGCACACTCGAAGCAGTCGAAAGCCTAATCTTTCAGCCGAGTCTCCTATTGTTGCATTTCAGTAAGAGCAGCGAAAGCATGTGTTGGGGTCAACAGAAGGCTCATGACGAGCTGGTGACCTGGTTGGAGGAGTCGAAGGTCGCAACTTCTTTCTATTGGAAGAGTAAGGCGATCTCTCCTTTCCTCTTGGAAAGAATGAGACCACCGCAATTATTACCTTTTTACATACACATAGAAACACACGAGTGGCGAACACAGGCTCGCATTTTGTGCCAAACACCACACACGTTGGCACTCGCCTACTGACAAATCCAATTTGCGTGCCAGTTGCCATACAACTGCACTACCCGACAGAGTGCAAATTGTCATAATAACAACAACAAATCCGCTATTACGAGAACACCATCCGTTGTCTCCGATCCTTGTTTGCCATCCTTGTGACATCGCGAAAACGCTCTTCGAGCCGAGAATTGACCCGTCGTGATCAAGCAACAGACAAGCCAAACACTGAACTGAACTGAATGTTTACAGTTGTCCGGATAATCGAGTTTGTACAGGTCGCCAAAATGGCTCACACACAAAGATCGCTAATGTTGTGCGCGGTTTCCAACAACGCGAACGAGCTTTTCATTTGTCGCTGGCACATCAACTATAGAGGTTCTGCTGTCCGGATAATGCGGAAAACCTCCTGTCAATTCGTTCGTGACGTTGACTAAAACCCACTCTAAAAACGAACCCATGTATGGATTAAGAAACCGCATCTTTCGCTGGCGCAGCTGCAAAACAGAGCACACTGGCATTTTGTATGGTTCAATCCTGGCGGATCTGACTTTCTGGTGCGCCAGTGCCCCCATATGGTGCAGCACGCCTGCACGGGAAACCCCAGTTTGCAGTCTGCTTCCACACATATCCTGATTCCAATAGTAACGTCATCGCTTCGTGCTCCCATATGGGAATGGGCAACGCCAGTGGTTTCACTTCAACTCCACGTTCCTGCATCTCTGCACACAATTTCAGTTCTAAAGTCATACGGACGCCATGCGAGATCGACCGGCTGCCAGCATTGGATTCTCTGGTCTTCAGTATCCAATTTGCTGGCAACCCCGCACTCCGATCGACATCACAGACACACACAAATAATCAGAGAGATGCAGCTTTCGACAGTCCTCGCGCTCGCGATGGTCGCAGTTGCTTCCACGGCAGCAAACGCCGCGACGACGTGCAAGATGATGTCGCTCAACGTGCGCACGTCCAACGCCGGTGACAAGGGCAACGGCAACTGGGATGTCCGCAAGGCGCACATGAAAACCATGATCGAGAAGCACCAGCCCGATTTCGTCGGCACCCAAGAAGCGAGTTCGTCGCAGTACGAGTACTTGAAACAGATTGACGGCTACGGCGCCATTGGTGAATGTGCTGGTGATTGCTCCAGTAATGAACGCACGTTCATCTTGTTCAACCAAAACGACTGGGAGCTGATTGGAAACGGTGATTTTGCATTGGTAAGGATACATGAACATCATCTACCTTGGTCTTTTGACCCAACAGTTGTCTGATTTGTGCACTTTCTTTTGTTTTGCAGAGTGATAGCCCAGAACTTGGATCCAACACGTGGGGTCTTGAATACAACCGTGAAGCGACCTGGGGACGTTTCCGCCACAAAGCAAATGGCAACATGGTGTGCGCCTTCAACACGCACTACGACATGAGCAAGGGTCAGCCCAAGTCGTCTGTACTCGTCGCCTCGAAAATGGCTGCTCTCTGCAAGGACGGCGATCTCGCGGTGCTGACAGGCGATTTCAACACGGAACTGAACTCTGGTGCGCTGCAGTTTTTGATGGGCAAGACTCAACTCGAAGGGAAAACCAACTCGTTTCCAATGGTTAGTGCCCTTGACGAAGCTGGCGAAACTGGCGGCACTTTCATCGGCAATGGCATCTTCACAACGGGCATCAGCAAAACAAGATTTGACTTTGTGTTCGCCAAGACCGACAACCTTTGCATCCAAAAGGGTCAAGTCATTGACGATCGCTTCGATGGCAAGAATGCGATCTCGGACCACGCTCAAGTGATGTCCACTTTCTGTGTGGGAGACGGGTGCTCAGGCTGCGCTGGTGGTAGCAGCTATGGATATAATCAGGCACAAAACGATGATGAAGACGATGACTCTGCAACAGAAGAAACACCAGCTCCAGAAACTGCTGCCCCAACACCAGAAGCGACTCCAGAGCCTGTCACTGAAGCACCCGAGCCTGCCACCACTACTCCTGAGCCAATCCCAACCGAACCAATTCAACTGACTCCAGTGGTCACTCCAGCTGCAACTCAACCAAGAAGTGCATATGTTGAAACAGTTTCTTCCGCCAACTCGCCAACGCCAAACCCAACCAAGCCAAAACGTTCGGATTGTGCTGCAAAGTAAGCGTCCAGTGCTTGCTTCAGTTCATGACTATGTCATCATAGACTGTGCATACCCCAACAAGGAGATTAAATGGTACAATTGTGAATACAAAATGATAATCAAATTCTAAACACAGGTTCATGCCTTTCGTCCTTTTCATTGTTATACACTTTGCTACGCGTCCACGCAAACTACTTCGCCTCCAGCCCTTGAGAGTACGAAATCTAGTAGCTCGCTTCTGACGAAATCTACTTCTTCATGCTGTAGCTCGTCCGTGTTGAAATCTCGCAAGCAGCTCGTCTAGAACACCGTGATCAGCACGAAGCAGCTGTAGACCAAGACGATCGGGTACGCGATGAGGTACTTCTGCTCTGTCATGTACAGCGCCTTCTCAAAGAACCGCGACGCCGTGTGTGTGCTCCACAGGATGCAGAGTGAGGCTAGCCCAAAGCCCACGAGACCGAGATCCTTGACCGAGACCACGATATTGATCGCTGCGAGCCAAATGATCGGAAGCAAACAGTAGCCGAGCACGGAGCAGACGCGGTAGATGTCGATCGTGCGCTCGGGAGACAGCAGATTCATCAGCAGGTACATGAACAGACACGAGATCACGCCAAAGCCGTAAATGTACCCGAAATGCACCTTAGCAGCCTATGAAAAATGCATAGAGAGCATCAAACCAATTAGAAAACTCTCAGAATCGTCTCCAATATGCCAGGTACGCGAGAGAAGACGTACGAGAAGCAGACACATCCCAAAGAGGAAGCAAAACACCAACGGCCCAGCGAGATCCGCGTCGTCCAGGATGTGCTCGTTGATCTGCTTCGTTGGCAGCAGCACCGACTGCGTCTTGAGCCAAATATGCTCGAAATTAATGCCCAATTCTATACAACAGATAGACACGCATACTCATTAGCATATACGACACCATCCACACAACAGCACACACACAGGCACACGCGGACACGCACCCTCTAGGAGTGGCGGCTCGTTCGAGTAATCTTCATCGTCTGGGTCCACATAGGACGAGCCGACGGTGCCGCCGATGCCGCCCGACGAGCCAGGAGGCGACTGGAAGCGCGGCGCCATGGACGCGCCGCTGTGCTGCGTCGGCTGCTGGAACTGCTGGTTGTACTGCTGGTGCGGCTGCGACGGATAGTTCGGGTCTACGGACGGCGTGAACCACGGGCTGCTCATGGCGTTCGGATCCATGTTCATGTTCATCTTGGCTTGCTTCTCGGTTGTTCAGTTGGGCAACTTCCTATCTGTGCACGTGGAAGGGGAAAGGAGAGAGTTTCTCTTAGTTTATGTTTTGAAAATTCGGAACGTTCGGGACATTCACTACCGTATAACTCTCATAGTTTAATATATCGGGACAGCACAGCAAACCTCTCAAGTTGCATATTGGAAAGTTGTTTGTCCCGTGAGTCTTTTGGCGAGATATTACAGGAGATTTGCCCATCTGCTCCTGTCTGAGTTGACATGACTTCATAAATGCTTTTTCGACTCCAAGCCAAAAATATCGTCACTCCATCTCAACTTTGCTGGGTATGCACCTTGGAAAGTTGCGGCATTTGTCGTTTTCCCAATCTTCCAGCTCACCTCTCTGTAGATACCATCCCTCACAGACGAAATGGACAGCGGAGCGTTGACAGCCTCAGCTTTAGAACGAGGCAGCGTGGTGGAGACTTTAATTGCACTCTCAATCAGATGGCAGACAGGTCTCACAACACCCACAACAAAGTGCACGATTCCAGGGAATTGAAGAAACTGCTCCAGAAATTGAATCTTGTTGATACCCTCGAGGATGATGCTCTTCGCGCCACGGACACACGAGACGTCAAAGCATTCCATCGACAGCATCACACCTACTACTATACACTGCCTTCAGGCGGCAGTGCCAGCAGTAGGCTCGACCGATGGTACTGCAGCAATGACCATCTCGACTGGGTTCGCAGCGTCTACCAAAGCGTAGCTGGTCCATTCTCCGATCACAATGGAGTCACGATCCGGGTAGCTGCTCCTGACAAGGTGATCCAAAGCAAGAAGCCTCGTGTTGTCTATCCACTTCCGAAGAATGCAGCGGCGCATGCGGCGAGTATTGGAAAAGATTTCTTCGAAAAAGCCCATGATCAACTTGATGAGTTACGTGGACGTTACTCTTCGCCTCGTGATTATGCTCTGGCCACAGCAAATTGGTGGGATGAAGCCAAGATCGTGTTCAGGATCGGGTACCTTGAAGCTAAAAAATCGTACTTCGCCAGATTGAATCAAGGATACAAGAAGAAAATCCAGAGGTTGCAACGACGCCTCTCAGAATCAGAAGCGCAGATGCTCGATCACTCTGGTGGAGCGGTGAGTGATCATAACGTGGAGTTGTCGCAAGAGTTTCTTACCACCGCCACGAGTATTCGTCGTGCCATTGCAGAATGCAAATCTAAGTGGCAGGCTTCAAAACGGGACCGCATTTTTCGGGAGCACATGCATCATGAACGAAAAACGAGCAAATCCTTCTACAAGCGTATCTCGACCAAGTTCCTTGACAACACTATCTTCACACTCGGTGGCACAGCGACTTACGGACCCATGCGTTCACGAGAACTTGCTGACGACATGGGAGAAGGATGGAAATCAATCATGCAACAGGCGCCCACTCTGCAAACTGACATCGATCAAATCCTTGATCCAGGAACAGCTATTCCTCCGTCGGACAGATTAGGCTTCCTGCTCAAACCGATCGATTCGAGTGAAATTAAACAGGCTGTGAAGAAATGCAAGAGAGGCAAAGCTCACGGTCCTGACGAACTCGGCAATGGCTGGTACAGAGACCACTGTGACGAGATTACCGGTCTATTCGAGCGACTTTTCAACTTGTGGATACCCGAATGCGTTCTACCAAGTTCGTTCAGTGAAGCACATATTCACTGCATAAAAAAGTCCGTCTCTGCTGCATCGCCGCTGGACTACAGGCCAATCGCACTCCTCAACTCTGATTACAAAATATTCACACGGATATTTGCAACCAGATTACGAACGGTGCTCCCTTGGCTTATCCATCACATGCAAGCTGGTTTCGTTCCAGGACGAGCAATCCCGACGACGATCGATGTGCTATTGGCTGCACAACAGCGGGCCACGAGCGACCCCGCCATGTCCAGAGCGATCGCGTTGCTCCTTGATTTTGCTAAAGCCTATGATTCACTCGATCGCAGCTTTCTGGCACAAGCGCTCCAGCATCTTGGGTTTCCATTGAAGTTCGTACACTTAGTGAAGGTGTTACACTCTCAAACCACTTACAAGTTCATTGTCAACGGTTTCCTGTCGAGAAAGTACAACGTAACATCCGGAATTAGTCAAGGATGTCCGCTGGCCCCTCTTCTCTTCATCTTGGCGTTAGAGGTTCTTTATCGGAAAATCGAAGCGAGTGACGAAATACACGGCGTGGAACTCCAGGCAGCAGGATGCGCAACTGAAGTCAGACTTGGAGGATACGCAGACGACACGACCATTTATCTTAGCGATCCCAAGGATATTAACGCCGTGTTTGCAATTCTGGACAAATATGGAGCAGCTTCTGGGCTTCGAGTCAATCGGCACAAATCTGCAGTATTACCGCTGAACAAGGAATTTAGCTCCACCGAAGAGTCAGTCAGTGACATTCATGTGCTACAACGTGAGGAACATTGCCGCTACCTCGGTATCCAAGTCGGACAAACGCCTTCGAATGTAAGTAACTGGTCCAAGTGCATCCAAGCCTTACGTGTCAGACTTCGACTTGCGCGTCTCAAAACTCACTCTGTCGCCCAGCGCGCAGCAATTGCCAGTGCCGTCATCGTACCCAAAGTGCTTTATGTGGCCAGGCACTCCTGGCCCTCTACGGCTATTGTCAATCAGCTACACGACCTAGTGAAACAATTTGTCTGGGGCTCAAGGAATGGTAAGCCTGCGAAACTGTGGATGAAGGAAGAACAAGCTGAACTCAAAAAAAATGAATGGAGGCTTGTCAGTACCCAACATCAGAACTGAGCTGATGACGATGAGTGCCACAGCAGTCTCCAAATGGGCAATCACTACCCCTCACATCGATCAGGTCATCGGGGAAATCTTGCTGCACAACACAAGGGCTTCTTCGACGTACATCACGCCGCTCGATGCAATTCCAAGGCGGCCACTCCAGCTTCGTGATAACATGTGGACAACTGGCGCAGCATTGTGTGCGTCGCTCCATTCTCGACCCTATGAGCCCAGAGAACGTGATAATGTACGTTGTTGTTACGAGCACTTCAAGTCGACAATTGTGCAGACTCAATGGGACGGCGATGTGTTCCAGATCGACCTCAGCTCTAAAATGTCTGACAGGCTTCCAGGTATCATCGCCGAAGGACGAAAGCTACGTGGGACATTCTGTGCAGAATGGCTGCCATACATGACCTCGACTGCAGATTGGTGGCTTCTTGATTCCAACGGCTCCCCTTACAAGCTTGCTCACACATCATTATCAGTTGGAACAGCACAACTGGGAGACATACTTCGATGGGAGTGGATAAGACCAGGAGTGCTTAACTTCATCCCAACATGTGGAATCTTCGGATTCTCCCGGCCGTCTATTCGAGCGCTCGAGCGGTTATGTGCTACGTTGGTATCCAACTTCCCACAGCTTCTGTATCGACCACAGCAAACAAATGTGCTTCGGTTGTACAACGGGCAACGTCATTATAACCACGAATGGCATCTGCACACCAGTGAAGCAACTCTGACCCACGTCGACACGACCCTAGTCAAAGCTACGCATACACTTCACTCCGCAATGGACTGTGACATCATGGCAACAAGAGACTTGAACGGGCAGAAGGTCTCGTTCCATGCACATCCACGTTTCACAAGAATCGTGCAACTATGGGGTGGCAACGGACGATACAATACGACCAGATCTTTCTATCGGCAACAAGTTGCAGCAACGAGGACACAAATTGGCAAAGATACTCGAGATGCAGCAGTCAACAAAGCTGTCCATACAGCAGGATCTCTGTGGTCAGGACTGCAATTAATCCAATGGAGCGAACTGCACAACATCCCAGGGATTACAGTTTATACAGCCCAGACTCTTCTCCGGCTGAAAGCCAACCGACTCTCCATGTGGAACTAGGAGAAAGCTGATCTATCCTGCTCGAATCCCGAATGTTCCCAAGTTGTCCAATCTTCTGTTCAACATCTACTCTGGGAGTGTCCGAAAGCCAAACTGGTGTGGAACTGCTTTTATGCGCTATGGGCGAAGATCGGAATCACTCCTGATCACGACCCCGCAATCTGGATCTTCAGTCTGGATCTACCACATACTCCAAGGCATGCATGGACCACGATCAAGAGACACATTATCGGACACAAGTTCTCCAATGAACATCTCCAAGATCATCTCTATTCCGTCGCACACATGCTGTGGCGATATATGAGCGCGTCGCTCATACAATCCATTTGGTGTGCGCATCTGCGACGCATGGATTCGGATCCAATCGAATCGACTGCTGAGATGGCGATCATGATGACCAGATTAGAGGCAGGAATGCGAAACCTCACACGACTCGCTGAAGCGCAAGCTGGAGACTCGGACGGTCACACGGTTGCAGCAGTTCTCAAGGCATATGTCGACTGCTTTCTCAGCCAAACCGACGCCATCCCCTTGACTCCAAGTGATACTCGCGGCGTTTACCTGTTGTTTTTCGATGGTGGATCACGCGGCAATCCAGGACCAGGAGGGACTGGATCCATTATCGTGCGTGTCCATAAGGACTCGCACACAGCCAGTTTAATTTGGGCCGCGAGCATGGCGTATAGCAGGAAGGACACGACCAACAACTTTGCCGAGTACTGGGGTCTCATACATGGACTCCGAGAAGCCCAACGCAGTCACTTCGAACCGTTGTACGTGATTGGAGACAGTGCACTCATTATCTCCCAACAGCGAATGCATCGGTCCCCTCGACACCACCGATTGGCACGTTTATACCTGACAAGTCGACGACTCGCGGATTGCATCGACATCCGAGGATGGTACCATCACTACCGTGCCTTCAACAAGATGGCGGACTCAGCCGCCAACCTAGCCATGGACACCAGAACCTCAACGCAGGTTCACTTCCCAACTCAAAGAGCTGCTTTCAACAATCTCACCCAGGATCTTGACAACGACGTCATGCATTGGCTTGTGAGAAGTTCGGAAGACCCAAGGTCATTGGACAACACAAGGCAGCCTCACATAGGACCAAGAGAACATGCCATCCTGGTCAAAGATTATTTAGCAGTTCGAAGTGATCTAGTGCAATCAGCGCTATAGACACATTTACACTCCTAGATGAAATTCGAAATGAAGATTAGTTAGGAGAATGGATATTGTAGGTCACGAAGATGAACCTAAATATACCTCACCTTGCAAAGGTATAAAGAGCGAGGCAGCGCGAAGAAGCGCGCGATCTTCATCTGCCATTCCACGCAGATCCAGGCATTGGAAATGCTTCTGGTCACAGCAACAGGGCGAAGTGAAAGTGGTTATGACCTTGCCAGCGTTGAGAACTCGATCGTCATCCTCACCGAAATATTTCCACGAGATATGCAGGCATGCGCAGATGTGCTCGGCAAAGTTGACGTCGCCGTACTGGCAATTGACTCGAATTTCCAGCAGTCCACCACGCTGATTGAGACAGTCTCATTTTTGAAAGAAAACCGAAAGCAAGTCAGCGGTCCAGCGATGACTTTCCATTCTCGACCATCAGGGGCGATCAGAGCGGTCTGCTTTGCATTTGGAACGTGGGAACCAGGTCTCTTTGACCCGCACCAAATGCAGGCTTCGTGGATTTCGGCGACAAACAACTTGGAGTTTCTCACTCTCTCGGAAGTGACAGAGGTATTTGAGGAGGCGAGATCTGATGAGGAAATGGACAACCTCATTGTCGAGGAGCAGCAACTTTTGGACTCGACGACGCAGTTGACAGAAGAATCCAAAGCGAACAGTGTGGTAATAGTGTTTGCCGGTCGGTTCGGTTTGAAGTGAGGTATATTATGTTACGCTGTGCGAACTAAAATATCCATTCCCCTAGCTACACTACCGTAGAGTTTGCCGGTCGCAATGGCAAAGTTGTCGCTGACAAGCCCGCGGCGCTGCATCCCAGGATCAAGAGTGCGACGGACCAACAACCCTTTGCAGCCAAGAGCAAGATGTGAACAAGGATCTCATGTGCGCTCGTGAAAGCCCGCGTCGCGGTATTTGTCATCACCGATGAGTGCATGACGAGTACGCAGACTCCCTACCGTCGCCTCTTTGAGGCTGCGACGCGTTGGAGGAAACCGGTTCTGCCCATCAACGCGTCCAAAGTGCGGATGCACGGCTGGCTCGCCATGGCCATGGCAGGCAGACTCTGGTACCAGGCGAACCTAGATGACTTGAACCAAATCTACACGAAATACTCGGACATACCTGGTTGCGCCTGCAAAGTGAAGGATTCGTGTCTTGCCACCGACTTTCTATCATGCTTGAACAACGTTCTGGTGTCGCCTCAGTGAATCCTAGAGACCGCGCAAAATGAGTCCCACGAAGCTGCGATCATGCAAGCTGCGAAGGAAAAAGCTCAAGCGATGGGGCTGCGCGGCGAGAAGGCTGACGAGCTCTGCAGACGAGTTCAAGGTTTGATGGACTCACAAGGCAGCGTCGATTCCAATGCAAGTGCCTTAGAAGCGCTGGGTATCGTCCTGGACTCGCGCTCACTGGAGTCTAATTCTCGACTTCAAGCTGCAGCGGTGCCTCCGCCACACACATTGCTCCCCGAGAAGCCAGAGAACGGGCTGAAGCTGATTCCGGTACACTACACGGTTACACGGGGATCGTTCCCGGCCCCACTGCCCGTGCTCGACGAGCGTGGGATGCCACTCCCAGGTCTGATGCTCGATGCCATGTTTTCGTACCAGTGGAACTCGCAAATGACAGTGCTGGACGTGCACGAGCAGGGTCGAGTACAGAACCTACGGCCGTGATTCGATGTGTTCGGCCACATGCAGGGCAACGTGAACTCGGCGATGACAACGGCCGCCGAGAATGTCGCGTGCGTCGTGGTCTTCCTCACCTTGGACTACATCAAGTCGATCAGCTGTAAGCTCGAATTCCAGTACGCCGCGACATGCCGCAAGCCCATGATCTTTGTGTTTCTCGAAGACCCGAGACAGTTGGAGCTCCCGTCTTGGGTCACCGACGTCGTTGGAACCACCGAGTTCAACGTGTACCCGAGTTTGATTCGAGAAGGCGATGGCGACACGCAGAGCCGAGTGCTGGCCCTAGACTTCAGCTGCGAAGAGATCAACGGCGTAGCTGTCACCGTCGTCCTCTGCAGTGCCATTCGTCAATTCGCTGCGACTCGGCACAACCGACCGCCTCCAATCGTGTACGACGGCAGCTTCCTGCTGTACGCAACCACCAGCGCCTTGCGTCATGCCGTCGTCCACACCCAGAACCACCACCTCCAGTGTCCAACTGAGAGAGACATCGTACAAGCTACCACTGCAAAGGAGAAGATCCTCTGCACACGCTGCGGCGTCGCGTTCGATCCTGCGATCGCATCCACGCTTGGCGGTTGCCGCACCCATTCGGCGTACTACATGGGCAGCACGCTGCTCGCGAGCCGGTGGGTGTGCTGCCAGGAGTTCAAGCGCGATGGTCCAGTCTGCCAACCCGCACAGCATATTGCGACGGAGCGCACATGGACCCAAGACCCCAACTATGACACGCACACGTGGCAGCCAGCTTAAATAGACTATAGCAGCACCATTACGGTCTTCATTCGCGTGGTCTGTCGTTGCACATCTTGGCATCTGAGCATATTCTCTCTTTTGCGATCATAAATAGATGAGCAATTACGCGTCTATGAGACCATGCAACAGAGCCGCAGCTTCTGCAACGTACGCATTATACTGGGATCCCAGGCGCAAACGCATGAGCAATCGCTCGGACCGCGACGAACGAACGCGCTGCCCGCTCCTTTAGCAGCCACCATTGTGCATGTCTTTAGTGCCGCTGCAAGCACGCACTTCCCGTGAATCTCCCCTCATACCTTCCTATAACACTACTCTAAGAAACAATGTTTGAAACGTGTGTGACTGAGCGCAGTTGTACACTCTAGGTTGCTGCCTATTTAAATATTCTTTTACGTCACTCGGATAAATGACTGCTTCAGGAGTTTGTAGATATTCAGGAATTGTGTTTTATAGGAAGGCAAATGGGAGAGTCCTCTATTAAAGTGTGAAATCGGATTTGTTGTGCACATTTGGCGACACAAAGACACACACACCAGTAAAACCGCATATCCCTCCATCTTCTCATACTACTCCAGAGCAAACCAGAGCAGCCACTCCTCATTCTCTATTATCTATAGAAGAAGACAGGGTATCAAATAAACTGCAACATCCTATGCACTGCAATATTGGATGCAGGTTGCGTTTCTGAGCGCCTTCAACATTCATTTTCACAGGGTCCCACATGTTGAAGTCGTCGCGCCAATTCCGCATTCCGCAATTTATCTTTATCTTTATAAGGTGAGGTATATTTAGGTTCATCTTCGTGACCTACAATATCCATTCTCCTAACTAATCTTCATTACGAATTTCAAGCATTCCGCAATTTGCGTCCAAGGCGAGAGCAGCAGCAGAGGAGCGCGAGCCACGATGGCAGCCGGACACGACAACAAGAACGAGGAGCCCCAGAACTCCGACGTGGCTCCCTCGATGCAGTCTGCAACGTCAAAGAAGTCGCACTCGTCGTCGTCAGGATCCTTCCCACTTGGCTCCACGCTCGTCGCGCTGGTTGCCGTCGCGGTGGCGGTGTTTGCGGTGCTCCAGCCGACGGAGTTCCAGACTGCTGTTGACTCAACTAAGGCGCGCGTGCTACTCGCTTTGGACCAATATCGAGGCATTGAGAGACGTACTGTTAGTAGCACTCAGACCACGTCACAGACGATCGATTGCACTGAAGCTCACCAGTATCTGACCGATTTGAATCCGGTCAAGGGATTCCACGTACTATGCGTCGAGAAGACCCCGCAGGAAACGTACGTATCACGAACTAATGCTCTGCTTACGAGCGAGGTGGTTCAGTTCTATCTAACAAAGACGCGACTGGTGTTGTGATACTTTCAGGTTGCTCGTTACAGCGTTCAAAGACGGCAACTGGGCAAACCGAACGGTTGAGACCTCGACTGATTTCACGTCGTTCAAATTGAACCTCGAAGAGCTCTTGGAGATCCCTCCACCCAAGGATGCGCTTGCCGAAAAGTACAAACAGCCGTACGCGTTCTTCACTCCAGATGGAAAGCGCCTGGAAGTCCTCAGCGAGATGATCAACAGTATTGTCTACCTCTTCGAAGGCGGCCAGTTTATCTGGCCTGGTGTCAAGATCGGCCACAAAAGTGAGTTCTTCGAAATATTGTATCCTAATGTAAGTTACCAACGTGAGAACTAAACGAGGGTGGATGTGCTGACTTTCATTACAGCAATTGTGAAGGATGTTTTCGGCAAAGGCGACATGGTTATGGAAACCTTGAACATGATCCCACTGGTGTTCGGAGTCGATGAGTTCCTGAAAGACGAAGAGATCGATGTCATCATGGATCTGTCGGTAGAGCACCTGGCTCCTTCGGGAGTGTCTCTTATTGATGGCCACGAAAACCGTCCTGCGACCGATTGGAGAACGAGTACTACGTACTGGTTGTCGTCATCCAAGCATCAGTTGGTGCGAGACATCGACCGTCGTACTGCTGACATCACCAAGGTTCCGATCTCCCACCAAGAAGATGTGCAAGTGCTGCGCTATGAGAAGACACAAAAGTACGACCATCACATGGATTCCTTTGGCGTCGACCGATATCAGAACTCTCCGGACATCCTGGAAATGATCGATTACGGGTACAAGAACCGCATGATCACGGTGTTTTGGTACATGTCCGACGTCCCGAAGGGCGGCCACACCATTTTCCCACGCGCAGGTGGTGCGCCTCAGCCTGCTGTGATGAATGATTGCTCAAAAGGTCTGAAAGTACCCCCACGCAAGCGCAAAGTCGTGATCTTCTACAGCATGTTGCCGTCAGGTGAGAGTGATCCAATGAGTCTTCACGGCGGGTGCCCAGTCGAAGAAGGCACCAAGTATTCCGGCAACAAATGGGTCTGGAACAAGCAGTTCAAGTGAAAATGGGTACGACGATGGATGCCACTTGCATGTAGGAAAACGATTGATTATTTTCGCCTGTATTCACGCAATAAATGTTGACTGCAAAACCACGGGGCGTATTTGTTGCGTAGCTGAAGGTCTCAAAAGAATACAGGAACTGCTAAAGCTGCACTCACTGCTTCACACAATGAGTACATCAAAGCTACTTTGCTCTCTCCATCTCACATGCAGAAATGAAGGCAACGCCAAGAAGACGTGACGGACGACCGCTCTTGACACGGGAGTATCGATACAGGTCAGATCCGAAGCTTGACGGACAAGTGTTTCATATCGAGAGCGAGTCCATCGAGCTGATGGACTGCAGTGGCCACGCCATCAGGAATTGCGTGAGCGCCGGTACTTGAAGTTGTAGCAGCTGATTCGGATCGAGAACGAGTGTAAACGCCTGGAAGAAATCCTCGCCGCCATCTCCTCGATACAGCGGTGATGCTTCTAACCGGCGACTACGTCTTGTGCCTTTTCTGGTTTTGTTCGGTTTTGCAGTATCCTGTGGCCGTTTAGCTGGCTGTCTTGGATTGCATTGCGATTTACTTCGTGACGTCTTGCGTGGGACGACACTTTTGCTGAAACGCTGGCGCTTCTTGCTGTCAAATGCCTTTTGGTTCACACAGGACTTCGCACGATGCCATTCACACAATGTATGCAGTGCGCCGTTCTTCTTGTAGGTGCGAAGCTGTGCACATTTGCCGTTGCGATATCGACATTGGGTATCTGGATCATATCGGGAGATTGCTTCGCTAAACGTTGAGCCATCTGAGGGTTGCTGATTCGCCGTGCTTGGAGGGATAGCATATTCCACGCCGCAACACTGGTTTTCCGCAATACTCTCGATGAGCTCACCAAAGCGGAGCGGAGTCGAGTCTGCCTCAGTTTCTTCTTTCAATGGTGATCGGAGATCCGAATGCGTCGCTGGGATCGAGATGCTGATGTCGAGTATTTCCAGGCAGTCGTCATGCAGCTTTAACCTCGCGCCTTTTTCGTTCGGCCTCGATTCTGAAAGAAGCAACGATGTCTCAAAAGCACGATCACAATCGAGCGGAGACGCTGCGAGGGACACCTCGCCGCTCTTCAGCACGGTTGTGTGCACGAGACTTGAGAGTGCAGGTGGCAAAGATACCTGGGATGAGAAACCTTGCTGTAGGCTCATGTTGGTTCTGATTCTCCACAGCAAAATACCGAATGTGAGTATGAAACGCGAGAATTTATCTTTTATCTTTATAAGGTGAGGTATATTTAGGTTCATCGTCGTGACCTACAATAAAGGATGAATTTATCTTTTATGATGTGAGAAAGAGCGCGGCATGCAATAAGATCCAATCTTTTGACTTGCAGGCGAATTTCAATCGACAGCAGTACAAACCAAG
Organism: Globisporangium splendens; assembly: GCA_006386115.1. Classification (NCBI taxonomy): domain Eukaryota; phylum Oomycota; class Peronosporomycetes; order Pythiales; family Pythiaceae; genus Globisporangium; species Globisporangium splendens. The sequence continues at coordinate 107,822 of VFIW01000073.1, read as the reverse complement.
GATTTACTACTCCAGTCTCCAGTTGTTGCCACGATGAGCGTTTGCAGGTGCCACACGAGACAAGGCTATAGCATATAGTCCGGGACTGCGTGTTCGCGGCAGTGGTTTCCAAACGTCCACTTGAGTTCTATTCTGACGTAATACAAATCAAACAGCGCATTTCGCTCAAACAAATGTTTGACTCTAAGTGTTGTTTGTCAGACACAGTGTGTTCGCATGATCTCTCTTCTTAACACAGTCCCTACCAGCTATCCAACACAACAATGATGTCGAGAGCCGCTGTCCATCGCTGATGCTTCATGCTCTGGACCCTTGGCACGGCGACTGACGCCAAAAAGGATGAATCTGGGTCTCGCGGTTCGCCTCGTACCGCGTTTTTGTGTGTCCGCGGTCGCTATTTTCTACGTTTACATATCAATTCTGCGTAATTGTGGCCGAACTGCAAAATGGCGTTAGTGCGATCGCGGACTGCGACACCTTCTGAACGTAATCCTCAAGTTTGCCGACAGCTTTGACTGTAATGTCGGTGTGGTCGCAGACGACGGGTTCTTTCTCCGACGAGCTTGCTCACCATCATATCAAGGCTCGAACACATATTGGCGAGTCTGTGATACAGAGGCGGCCGCGTACGTGATGCCGGCATTTTCTGCGTGTGCGCCGATAGCCCATCGTCTTCGAAATGAATGGCCACTCACGCTGTAGACGAATGAGCGCAAGATCTCGATGCTCAGACGGTACAGTGCAGAATGTACGTTGTGTGCGTGCACTTTCTCGGCAGAGACAGCGGTTGAAACTATCAATGCAATTCTCTTCTATCCGACTTTTATGAGAAAGGTCGCACTTTTGCGGATCTAGTCTACTCTTTGTATGAACTGCTAAGCAAGAATGCTCACGTTGAGCACCAGCAAGCCGGTCCATGTGAGCGTGTTCGGATACACTACTTGCACAGTTTCACAATGGAGTCACGATCCGGGTAGCTGCTCCTGACAAGGTGATCCAAAGCAAGAAACCTCGAGTTGTCTATCCACTTCCGAAGAATGCAGCGGCGCATGCGGCGAGTATTGGAAAAGATTTCTTCGAAAAAGCCCATGATCAACTTGATGAGTTACGTGGACGTTACTCTTCGCCTCGTGATTATGCTCTGGCCACAGCAAATTGGTGGGATGAAGCCAAGATCGCGCTCAGGATCGGGTACCTTGAAGCCAAAAAATCGTACTTCGCCAGATTGAATCAAGGATACAAGAAGAAAATCCAGAGGTTGCAACGACGCCTCTCAGAATCAGAAGCGCAGATGCTCGATCACTCTGGTGGAGCGGTGAGTGATCATAACGTGGAGTTGTCGCAAGAGTTTCTTACCACCGCCACGAGTATTCGTCGTGCCATTGCAGAATGCAAATCTAAGTGGCAGGCTTCAAAACGGGACCGCATTTTTCGGGAGCACATGCATCATGAACGAAAAACGAGCAAATCCTTCTACAAGCGAATCTCGACCAAGTTCCTTGACAACACTATCTTCACACTCGGTGGCACAGCGACTTGCGGACCCATGCGTTCACGAGAACTTGCTGACGACATGGGAGAAGGATGGAAATCAATCATGCAACAGGCGCCCACTCTGTAAACTGACATCGATCAAATCCTTGATCCAGGAACAGCTATTCCTCCGTCGGACAGATTAGGCTTCCTGCTCAAACCGATCGATTCGAGTGAGATTAAACAGGCTGTGAAGAAATGCAAGAGAGGCAAAGCTCACGGTCCTGACGAACTCGGCAATGACTGGTACAGAGACCATTGTGACGAGATTACCGGTCTATTCGAGCGACTTTTCAACTTGTGGATACCCGAATGCGTTCTACCAAGTTCGTTCAGTGAAGCACATATTCACTGCATAAAAAAGTCCGTCTCTGCTGCATCGCCGCTGGACTACAGGCCAATTGCACTCCTCAACTCTGATTACAAAATATTCACACGGATATTTGCAACAAGATTACGAACTGTGCTCCCTTGGCTTATCCATCACATGCAAGCTGGTTTCGTTCCAGGGCGAGCAATCCCAACTACGATCGATGTGCTATAGGCTGCACAACAGCGGGCCACGAGCGATCTCGCCATGTCCAGAGCGATCGCGTTGCTCCTTGATTTTGCTAAAGCCTATGATTCACTCGATCGCAGCTTTCTGGCACAAGCGCTCCAGTATCTTGGATTCCCATTGAAGTTCGTACACTTAGTGAAGGTGTTACACTCTCAAACCACGTACAAGTTCATTGTCAACGGTTTCCTGTCTAGAAAGTACAACGTAACATCCGGAATTCGTCAAGGATGTCCGCTGGCCCCTCTTCTCTTCATCTTGGCGTTAGAGGTTCTTTATCGGAAAATCGAAGCGAGTGACGAAATACACGGCGTGGAACTCCAGGCAGCAGGATGCGCAACTGAGGTTAGACTTGGAGGATACGCAGACGACACGACCATTTATCTTAGCGATCCCAAGGATATTAACGCCGTGTTTGCAATCCTGGACAAATATGGAGCAGCTTCTGGGCTTCGAGTCAATCGGCACAAATCTGCAGTATTGCCGCTGAACAAGGAATTTAGCTCCACCGAAGAGTCAGTCAGTGACATTCATGTGCTACAACGTGAGGAACATTGCCGCTACCTCGGCATCCAAGTCGGACAAACGCCTTCGAATGCAAGTAGCTGGTCCAAGTGCATCCAAGCCTTACGTGTCCGACTTCGACTTGCGCGTCTCAAAACTCACTCTGTCGCCCAACGCGCAGCAATTGCCAGTGCCGTCATCATACCCAAAGTGCTTTACGTGGCCAGGCACTCCTGGCCCTCTACGGCTATTGTCAATCAGCTACACGACCTAGTGAAACAATTTGTCTGGGGCTCAAGGAGTGGTAAGCCTGCGAAACCGTGGATGAAGGAAGAACAAGCTGAACTCAAAAAAATGAATGGAGGCTTGTCGGTACCCAACATCAGAACTGAGCTGATGACGATGAGTGCCACAGCAATCTCCAAATGGGCAATCACTACCTCTCACATCGATCAGGTCATCGGGGAAATCTTGCTGCACAACACAAGGGCTTCTTCGACGTACATCACGCCGCTCGATGCAATTCCGAGGCGGCCACCCCAGCTTCGTGATAACATGTGGACAACTGGCGCGGCATTATGTGCGTCGCTCCGTTCTCGACCCTATGAGCCCAGAGAACGTGATAATGTACGTTGGTGTTACGAGCACTTCAAGTCGACAATTCTGCAGACTCAATGGGACGGCGATGTGTTCTAGATCGACCTCAGCTCTAAAATATCTGACAGGCTTCCAGGTATCATCGCTGAAGGACGAAAGCTACGAGGGACATTCTGTGCAGAATGGCTGCCATACATGACCTCGACTGCAGATGGGTGGCTTCTTGATTCCAACGGCTCCCCCTACAAACTTGCTCACACATCATTATCAGTTGGAACAGCACAACTGGGTGGCATACTTCGATGGGAGTGGATAAGACCAGGAGTGCTTAACTTCATCCCAACATGTGGAATCTCCGGATTCTCCCTGCCGTCTATTCGAGCGCTCGAGCGGTTATGTGCTACGTTGGTATCCAACTTCCCACAGCTTCTGTATCGACCACAGCAAACAAATGTGCTTCGGCTGTACAACGGGCAACGTCATTATAACCACGAATGACATCTGCACACCAGCGAAGCAACTCTGACCCACGTCGACACGACCCTAGTCAAAGCTACGCATACAGTTCACTCCGCAATGGACTGTGACGTCATGGCAAGAAGAGACTTGAACGGACAGAAGGTGTCGTTCCATGCACATCCACGCTTCACAAGAATCGTGCAACTATGGGGTGGCAATGGACGATACAATACGACCAGATCTTTCTATCGGCAACAAGTTGCAGCAACGAGGACACAAATTGGCAAAGATACTCGAGAGATGCAGCAGTCAACAAAGCTGTCCATACAGCAGGATCTCTGTGGCCAGGACTGAAATTAATCCAATGGAGCGAATTACACAACATCCCAGGGATTACTGCTTATACGGCTCAGACTCTTCTCCGGCTGAAAGCCAACCGACTCTCCATGTGGAACTAGAAGAAAGCTGATCTATCCTGCTCGAATCCCGAATGTTCCCAAGTTGTCCAATCTTCTGTTCAACATCTATTCTGCGAGTGTCCGAAAGCCAAACTGGTGTGGAACTACTTTTATGCGCTATGGGCGAAGATCGGAATCACTCCTGATCACGACCCCGCAATCTGGATCTTCAGTCTGGATCTACCACATACTCCAAGGCATGCATGGACCACGATCAAGAGACACATTATCGGACACAAGTTCTCCAATGAACATTTCCAAGATCATCTCTATCCCGTCGCACACATGCTGTGGCGATATATGAGCGCGTCGCTCATACATGCCATTTGGTGTGCGCATCTGCGACGCATGGGTTCGGATCCAATCGAATCGACTGCTGAGATGGCGATCATGATGACCAGATTAGAGGCAGGAATGCGAAACCTCACACGACTCGCTGAAGCGCAAGCTGGAGACTCTGACGGTCACACGGTTGCGGCAGTTCTCAAGGCATATGTCGACTGCTTTCTCAACCAAACCGACGCCATCCCCTTGACTCCAAATGATACTCGCGGCGTTTACCTGTTGTTTTTCGATGGTGGACCACGCGGCAATCCAGGACCAGGAGGGACTGGATCCAATATCGTGCGTGTCCATAAGGATTCGCACACAGCCAGTTTAATTTGGGCTGCGAGCATGGCATATAGCAGGAAGGACACGACCAACAACTTTGCCGAGTACTGGGGTCTCATACACGGACTCCGAGAAGCCCAACGCAGTCACTTCGAACTGTTGTACGTGATTGGAGACAGTGCACTCATTATCTCCCAACAGCGAATGCATCGGTCCCCTCGACAGCACCGATTGGCACGTTTATACCTGACAAGTCGACGACTCGCGGATTGCATCGACATCCGAGGATGGTACCATCACTACCGTGCCTTCAACGAGATGGCGGACTCAGCCGCCAACCTAGCCATGGACACCAGAACCTCAACGCAGGTCCACTTCCCAACTCAAAGAGCTGCTTTCAACAATCTCACCCAGGATCTTGACAACGATGTCATGCATTGGCTTATGCGAAGTTCGGAAGATCCAAGGTCATTGGACAACACAAGGCAGCCTCACATAGGACCAAGAGAACATGCCATCCTGGTCAAAGATTATTTAGCATTCAGAAGTGATCTATTGCAATCCGCGCTATAGACACATTTACACTCCTAGATGAAACTCGCAATGAAGATTAGGTAGGAGAATGGATATTGTAGGTCACGACGATGAACCTAAATATACCTCACCTTATAAAGATAAAGATACTTGCACAGTTTGCTTGAGTTTCCTGCCGTCGACTTCGTACGCGTACACCGTGCACCAGCGCATGCGCGTGATCTTCATGACGATGGTCGTGAAGATGTCCTCGGTCGCGAGCAGGAACTTGCCGTTCGCGATCACAAAGCCGTTGCAGTAAATGCCGTCGGCCGACGCGAACTTGAGCCCTTTAAAATACACAAAGTTGTTGTAGTCGGCGATGACTCCAAAGCGGTTCTGCAATTCGGCCCCCGTCGCGATCTCAAACAGCGTCAAGGTTCGTTTGATACTTGGTGCTTCGTCGTTTGCACTGCGATCGGTTCCTGTCTGAAGCTTGGAGCTGGATAGACTACACGCGTTTCCCGGGTAACACCGCTTATAGATCTTCCGTGCAATAACGTAGGCGATCGCAAAGAAGAAGCAAACAGAAAACACAGCCGAGAAGGACGACATGATGAGCATCAAGCTGTTTGCAGGCAATTTGCTGGCCGTCCAAAGGCGCAAAGGCGAGATCGATTCAAAAAATGGAGTGACGGTCACCAGACCGCTTTCGTGGATGTGTATCACTCGGTCGATAGTGAAGTCGACAATTGGGGGCGGCAACGTCGTCTCCACGATTTCAACGCGATAGAGAAACCCCAGTTCAATCACAATGACGGCAAATGCCGGATCAATGCGCTCTTTGAGCAAGTACCCGATGAAATCAGCCAAACACAGGTATATCGTAATGACATCTGCTTGCATGAACTCGTGGTAGATGTAGACTGGCGGTAGTCCTGCCAGTGCGTAGCTGTACTGCAAAACGATCTCGGTGGTCATCCACAGACCGTTGCAAACCCACGAGACTAACACCAGTGTACCTCGATACATGAGTGTGTTGGACACGGACGCAAACGCATCGTCGATCCAAATCTTGCCGAGCCGGAAGTTGCGGTACATGATTAGAAACAACACGAGGAGGTTAAACATTGTGCTGAGCGCGAACATGGTGTGGATGTAGTGCACCCATGCCCAGGAGTCCCGCATCCACGTCTTGCCGTGCCAGATCCACTTGCTCATGACTGAGGCCGGATCGGTATCGAGCAGCCAGTACATGCTCTTGATGTCAGTCTGGGCGATGGGTGACTTCATGTAGTACCCTCGCTGTCTGGCTGTGTGTATGATCTGGATGGGATCACGAGCCGGGTCTTGTGGGATGCTTTGCAGTGCCAGTTTTGCATCGCCGGTCTCCCCTAAGTACTCACAAAGAGTATAAGCAGGCGGTGTATCGTAAGGGTACCCGAGCGCGACGGCAAAGTGGTGCTGCACATCCGTGGTCATGCTCATGTCGTCCACCACCGTAAAGCTGACGAGTTTCGCGGCACCTTCGGCGAACTGTTCTTGGATCGCGTAGTTCACGATCCCCATTGACACCGTGATCACGAACACACGCTCGGGGTTGCTCTTGAGTCGCGTGAGGTAAAACACGCGTCTGCACGTCAAGTCACTAATGGGAAGCGGCGTGAACGAACAGCCGACGACAGGGAGAACCAATTCGTGGTCCGAGAGAAATGGGAGTTGGTACGTGACGTCCTCGACCAAATTGAGAAAGTCGTTGCGCAGCAGTGTGTTGTCGTAGATCTTGGCATTGAACTTTGCGACCGAGGCGCAACCCGTGAACGACGTCGTCGCCTTCGACTCCAAGTACATGGTATCGTTGCGCAACGGGGCCGTGGTCCCTTCAGGACCCAGCAGAGATGCCACGAGCTTGCCGTCTCGAACCAAACCATCTCCGACATACTCTGTGATGAGGCGGGCCGAGTAATCGCGAAGTATCGTGAGCGAGCTCGCCGCATCTTTATCTTTATAAGTTGAGGTATATTTAGGTTCATCTTCGTGACCTACAATATCCATTCTCCTACCTAATCTTCATTGCGAATTTCATACAGGAGTGTAAATGTGTCTATAGCGCGGTTTGCACTAGATCACTTCTGGCTGCTAAATAATCTTTGACCAGGATGGCATGTTCTCTTGGTCCTATGTGAGGCTGCCTTGTGTTGTTCAATGACCTTGGGTCTTCCGAACTTCGCATAAGCCAATGCATGACGTCGTTGTCAAGATCCTGGGTGAGATTGTTGAAAGCAGCTCTTTGAGTTGGGAAGTGCACCTGCGTTGAGGTTCTGGTATCCATGGCTAGGTTGGCGGCTGAGTCCGCCATCTTGTTGAAGGCACGGTAGTGATGGTACCATCCTCGGATGTCGATGCAATCCGCGAGTCGTCGACTTGTCTGGTATAAACGTGCCAATCGGTGCTGTCGAGGGGACCGATGCATTCGCTGTTGGGAGATAATGAGTGCACTGTCTCCAATCACGTACAACGGTTCGAAGTGACTGCGTTGGGCTTCTCGGAGTCCATGTATGAGACCCCAGTACTCGGCAAAGTTGTTGGTCGTGTCCTTCCTGCTATAGCCATGCTGGCGGCCCAAATTAACCTGGCTGTGTGCGAGTCCTTATGGACACGCACGATAATGGATCCAGTCCCTCCTGGTCCTGGATTGCCGCGTGATCCACCATCGAAAAACAACAGGTAAACGCCGCGAGTATCACTTGGAGTCAAGGGGATGGCGTCGGTTTGGCTGAGAAAGCAGTCGACATATGCCTTGAGAATTGCTGCAACCGTGTGACCGTCAGAGTCTCCAGCTTGCGCTTCAGCGAGTCGTGTGAGGTTTCGCATTCCTGCCTCTAATCTGGTCATCATGATCGCCATCTCAGCAGTCGATTCGATTGGATCCGAATCCATGCGTCGCAGATGCGCACACCAAATGGCATGTATGAGCGACGCGCTCATATATCGCCACAGCATGTGTGCGACGGGATAGAGGTGATCTTGGAGATGTTCATTGGAGAACTTGTGTCCGATAATGTGTCTCTTGATCGTGGTCCATGCACGCCTTGGAGTATCTGGTAGATCCAGACTGAAGATCCAGACTGCGGGGTCGTGACCAGGAGTGATTCCGATCTTCGCCCATAGCGCATAAAAGTAGTTCCACACCAGTTTGGCTTTCGGACACTCCCAGAATAGATGTTGAACAGAAGATTGGACAACTTGGGAGCATTCGGGATTCGAGCAGGATAGATCAGCTTTCTCCTAGTTCCACATGGAGAGTCGGTTGGCTTTCAGCCGGAGAAGAGTCTGGGCTGTATAAACAGTAATCCCTGGGATGTTGTGCAGTTCGCTCCATTGGATTAATTGCAGTCCTGACCACAGAGATCCTGCTGTATGGACAGCTTTGTTGACTGCTGCATCTCGAGTATCTTTGCCAATTTGTGTCCTCGTTGCTGCAACTTGTTGCCGATAGAAAGATCTGGTGGTATTGTATCGTCCGTTGCCACCCCATAGTTGCACGATTCTTGTGAAACGCGGATGTGCATGGAACGACACCTTCTGTCCGTTCAAGTCTCTTGTTGCCATGACGTCACAGAGCTCGCCGCATCTTGCAACGACGAGAAGGATCGAAGCGACGACGCAATCGAGGCATACGCGTAGAAAATCGCGGCCGCGAGCACACAGAGGCGTCGCACCAAATGAACCACGTGACCCGGTTTGATATTCTTGGTGGGGATCCCCGTGTTCCTCGTCTTGGGCATGAATGATTTCCGACGCACATCGACTTTGGACATAATTGTTTTGTTTGGCCAGCTGACAGTGGCATGCTGAGAGCGGAGAGGTGAGGTTTTGTCGACATACTTTGTTTGACAGACAAGATCCAGGAGTGAACGTTTGGCGAGCGAGATGCGCGGTTAGTTTGCTATTAGCTCAGATGGGTTTATTTATGATTAACAAAGTAGAATCGTATGGGGGAGGAGTTATAAAACGACTGGCACAAAATGCCAAGCTCGACTTACTGGCTCACATCTACCATGCTGCTACGTGACGCAACGACAGAGAAACACTTGATGCCAACAAGATGATAATACGAAGAATAAGTCAACTCAATCTACGACAAAAGGTACCTGGGATTGCTTCGAATCATACTGTGACCTCGTCTGAGCACTCCTGCCGCACCACCCTTCGAACGGAACAAACGGCTGTGTTCGAGCGAAAGTGTGGTTCTGGATATCACACTGAACTACGCCAGACCAAGTTGCAGCCATTAGCAGTTCGGGTAAATCAAAACACCGCCAACTTTGCGTGGACCTCCTGGAATCACACAAAACGAGAACAAAACAAAATGGCCGATCTTCTCGCCAACATGGCAATGAGCTCCAAGAATGCGAAGATACTCACCGACGAATCGCGGGGAAACGATCAAATTCTTATGTCCCAAGTCGCAGCTCTACTCGACAATGATCTCGGCGCCACACCGTCAAAACTTAGAAACACCTCACTCTCAGCAGTGTTAATGAGACTCAGAAATTCTTGAACATTATGCAGATAATAAGTTAAATAGAATTACATTCTCCCTCCTCTATCAGCTGGCCAAACAAAACAATTATGTCCAAAGTCGATGTGCGTCGGAAATCATTCATGCCCAAGACGAGGAACACGGGGATCCCCACCAAGAATATCAAACCGGGTCACGTGGTTCATTTGGTGCGACGCCTCTGTGTGCTCGCGGCCGCGATTTTCTACGCGTATGCCTCGATTGCGTCGTCGCTTCGATCCTTCTCGTCGTTGCAAGATGCGGCGAGCTCGCTCACGATATTTCGCGATTACTCGGCCCGCCTCATCACAGAGTATGTCGGAGATGGTTTGGTTCGAGACGGCAAGCTCGTGGCATCTCTGCTGGGTCCTGAAGGGACCACGGCCCCGTTGCGCAACGATACCATGTACTTGGAGTCGAAGGCGACGACGTCGTTCACGGGTTGCGCCTCGGTCGCAAAGTTCAATGCCAAGATCTACGACAACACACTGCTGCGCAACGACTTTCTCAATTTGGTCGAGGACGTCACGTACCAACTCCCATTTCTCTCGGACCACGAATTGGTTCTCCCTGTCGTCGGCTGTTCGTTCACGCCGCTTCCCATTAGTGACTTGACGTGCAGACGCGTGTTTTACCTCACGCGACTCAAGAGCAACCCCGAGCGTGTGTTCGTGATCACGGTGTCAATGGGGATCGTGAACTACGCGATCCAAGAACAGTTCGCCGAAGGTGCCGCGAAACTCGTCAGCTTTACGGTGGTGGACGACATGAGCATGACCACGGATGTGCAGCACCACTTTGCCGTCGCGCTCGGGTACCCTTACGATACACCGCCTGCTTATACTCTTTGTGAGTACTTAGGGGAGACCGGCGATGCAAAACTGGCACTGCAAAGCATCCCACAAGACCCGGCTCGTGATCCCATCCAGATCATACACACAGCCAGACAGCGAGGGTACTACATGAAGTCACCCATCGCCCAGACTGACATCAAGAGCATGTACTGGCTGCTCGATACCGATCCGGCCTCAGTCATGAGCAAGTGGATCTGGCACGGCAAGACGTGGATGCGGGACTCCTGGGCATGGGTGCACTACATCCACACCATGTTCGCGCTCAGCACAATGTTTAACCTCCTCGTGTTGTTTCTAATCATGTACCGCAACTTCCGGCTCGGCAAGATTTGGATCGACGATGCGTTTGCGTCCGTGTCCAACACACTCATGTATCGAGGTACACTGGTGTTAGTCTCGTGGGTTTGCAACGGTCTGTGGATGACCACCGAGATCGTTTTGCAGTACAGCTACGCACTGGCAGGACTACCGCCAGTCTACATCTACCACGAGTTCATGCAAGCAGATGTCATTACGATATACCTGTGTTTGGCTGATTTCATCGGGTACTTGCTCAAAGAGCGCATTGATCCGGCATTTGCCGTCATTGTGATTGAACTGGGGTTTCTCTATCGCGTTGAAATCGTGGAGACGACGTTGCCGCCCCCAATTGTCGACTTCACTATCGACCGAGTGATACACATCCACGAAAGCGGTCTGGTGACCGTCACTCCATTTTTTGAATCGATCTCGCCTTTGCGCCTTTGGACGGCCAGCAAATTGCCTGCAAACAGCTTGATGCTCATCATGTCGTCCTTCTCGGCTGTGTTTTCTGTTTGCTTCTTCTTTGCGATCGCCTACGTTATTGCACGGAAGATCTATAAGCGGTGTTACCCGGGAAACGCGTGTAGTCTATCCAGCTCCAAGCTTCAGACAGGAACCGATCGCAGTGCAAACGACGAAGCACCAAGTATCAAACGAACCTTGACGCTGTTTGAGATCGCGACGGGGGCCGAATTGCAGAACCGCTTTGGAGTCATCGCCGACTACAACAACTTTGTGTATTTTAAAGGGCTCAAGTTCGCGTCGGCCGACGGCATTTACTGCAACGGCTTTGTGATCGCGAACGGCAAGTTCCTGCTCGCGACCGAGGACATCTTCACGACCATCGTCATGAAGATCACGCGCATGCGCTGGTGCACGGTGTACGCGTACGAAGTCGACGGCAGGAAACTCAAGCAAACTGTGCAAGTATCTTTATCTTTATAAGGTGAGGTATATTTAGGTTCATCGTCGTGACCTACAATATCCATTCTCCTACCTAATCTTCATTTCGAATTTCATCTAGGAGTGTAAATGTGTCTATAGCGCGGATTGCAATAGATCACTTCTGAATGCTAAATAATCTTTGACCAGGATGGCATGTTATCTTGGTCCTATGTGAGGCTGCCTTGTGTTGTCCAATGACCTTGGGTCTTCCGAACTTCGCATAAGCCAATGCATGACGTCGTTGTCAAGATCCTTGGTGAGATTGTTGAAAGCAGCTCGATGAGTTGGGAAGTGAACCTGCGTTGAGGTTCTGGTGTCCATGGCTAGGTTGGCGGCTGAGTCCGCCATCTTGTTGAAGGCACGGTAGTGAAGGTACCATCCTCGGATGTCGATGCAATCCGCGAGTCGTCGACTTGTCTGGTATAAACGTGCCAATCGGTGCTGTTGAGGGGACCGATGCATTCGCTGTTGGGAGATAATGAGTGCACTGTCTCCAATCACGTACAACGGTTTGAAGTGACTGCGTTGGGCTTCTCGGAGTCCATGTATGAGACCCCAGTACTCGGCAAAGTTGTTGGTCGTGTCCTTCCTGTTATTGGCCATGCTGGCGGCCCAAATTAAACTGGCTGTGTGCGAGTCCTTATGGACACGCACGATAATGGATCCAGTCCCTCCTGATCCTGGATTGCCGCGTGATCCACCATCGAAAAACAACAGGTAAACGCCGCGAGTATCACTTGGAGTCAAGAGGATGGTGTCGGTTTGGCTGAGAAAGCAGTCGACATATGCCTTGAGAACTGCTGCAACCGTGTGACCGTCAGAGTCTCCAGCTTGCACTTCAGCGAGTCGTGTGAGGTTTCGCATTCCTGCCTCTAATCTGGTCATCATGACCGCCATCTCAGCAGTCGATTTGATTGGATCCGAATCCATGCGTCGCAGATGCGCACACCAAATGGCATGTATGAGCGACGCGCTCATATATCGCCACAACATGTGTGCGACGGGATAGAGATGATCTTGGAGATGTTCATTGGAGAACTTGTGTCCGATAATGTGTCTCTTGATCGTGGTCCATGCATGCCTTGGAGTATGTGGTAGATCCAGACTGAAGATCCAGATTGCGGGGTCGTGATCAGGAGTGATTCCGATCTTCGCCCATAGCGCATAAAAGCAGTTCCACACCAGTTTGGCTTTCGGACACTCCCAGAGTAGATGTTGAACAGAAGATTGGACAACTTGGGAACATTCGGGATTCGAGCAGGATAGATCAGCTTTCTCCTAGTTCCACATGGAGAGTCGGTTGGCTTTCAGCCGGAGAAGAGTCTGGACCGTATAAACTGTAATCCCTGGGATGTTGTGTAATTCGCTCCATTGGATTGATTGCAGTCCTGGCCACAGAGATCCTGCTGTATGGACAGCTTTGTTGACTGCTGCATCTCGAGTATCTTGGCCAATTTGTGTCCTCGTTGCTGCAACTTGTTGTCGATAGAAAGACCTGATGGTATTGTATCGCCCATTGCCACCCCATAGTTGCACGATTCTTGTGAAACGCGGATGTGCACGGAACGACACCTTCTGCCCGTTCAAGTCTCTTGTTGCCACGACGTCACAGTCCATTGCGGAGTGAATTGTATGCGTAGCTTTGACTAGGGTCGTGTCGACGTGGGTCAGAGTTGCTTCACTGGTGTGCAGATGCCATTCGTGGTTATAATGACGTTCCCCGTTGTACAGCCGAAGCACATTTGTTTGCTGTGGTCGATACAGAAGCTGTGGGAAGTTGGATACCAACGTAGCACATAACCGCTCGAGCGCTCGAATAGACGGCCGGGAGAATCCGGAGATTCCACATGTTGGGATTAAGTTAAGCACTCCTGGTCTTATCCACTCCCATCGAAGTATGTCACCCAGTTGTGCTGTTCCAACTGATAATGATGTGTGAGCAAGCTTGTAAGGGGAGCCGTTGGAATCAAGAAGCCACCCATCTGCAGTCGAGGTCATGTATGGCAACCATTCTGCACAGAATGTCCCACGTAGCCTTCGTCCTTCAGCGATGATACCTGGAAGCCTGTCAGACATTTTAGAGCTGAGGTCGATCTGGAACACATCGCCGTCCCATTGAGTCTGCACAATTGTCGACTTGAAGTGCTCGTAACACAAACGTACATTATCACGTTCTCTGGGCTCGTAGGGTCGAGAATGGAGCGACGCACATAATGCTGCGCCAGTTGCCCACATGTTATCACGAAGCTGGAGTGACCGCCTTGGAATTGCATCGAGCGGCGTGATGTACGTCGAAGAAGCCCTTGTGTTGTGCAGCAAGATTTCCCAATGACCTGATCGATGTGAGAGGTTGTGATTGCCCATTTGGAGACTGCTGTGGCACTCATCGTCATCAGCTCAGTTCTGATGTTGGGTACTGACAAGCCTCCATTCATTTTTTTTGAGTTCGGCTTGTTCTTCCTTCATCCACGGTTTCGCAGGCTTACCATTCCTTGAGCCCCAGATAAATTGTTTCACTAGGTCGTGTAGCTGATTGACAATAGCCGTAGAGGGCCAGGAGTGCCTGGCCACATAAAGCACTTTGGGTATGATGACGGCACTGGCAATTGTTGCGCGTTGGGCGACAGAGTGAGTTTTGAGACGCACAAGTCGAAGTCTGACACGTAAGGCTTGGATGCACTTGGACCAGTTAATTGCATTCGAAGGCGTTTGTCCGACTTGGATACCGAGGTAGCGGCAATGTTCCTCACGTTGTAGCACATGAATGTCGCTGACTGACTCTTCGGTGGGGCTATATTCCTTGTTCAGCGGTAATACTGCAGATTTGTGCCGATTGACTCGAAGCCCAGAGGCTGCTCCATATTTGTCCAGGATTGCAAACACGGCGTTAATATCCTTGGGATCGCTAAGATAAATGGTCGTGTCGTCTGCGTATCCTCCAAGTCTGACTTCAGTTGCGCATCCTGCTGCCTGGAGTTCCACGCCGTGTATTTCGTCACTCGCTTCGATTTTCCGATAAAGAACCTCTAACGCCAAGATGAAGAGAAGAGGGGCCAGCGGACATCCTTGACGAATCCCGGATGTTACGTTGTACTTTCTCGACAGGAAACCGTTGACAATGAACTTGTAAGTGGTTTGAGAGTGTAACACCTTCACTAAGTGTACGAACTTCAGTGGAAATCCAAGATGCTGGAGCGCTTGTGCCAGAAAGCTGCGATCGAGTGAATCATAGGCTTTAGCAAAATCAAGGAGCAACGCGATCGCTCTGGACATGGCGAGGTCGCTTGTGGCCCGCTGTTGCGCAGCCAATAACACATCGATCGTAGTCGGGATTGCTCGCCCTGGAACGAAACCAGCTTGCATGTGATGGATAAGCCAAGAGAGCGCAGTTCGTAATCTGGTTGCAAATATCCGTGTGAATATTTTGTAATCAGAGTTGAGGAGTGCAATTGGCCTGTAGTCCAGCGGCGATGCAGCAGAGACGGACTTTTTTATGCAGTGAATATGGGCTTCACTGAACGAACTTGGTAGAACGCATTCGGGTATCCACAAGTTGAAAAGTCGCTCGAATAGACCGGTAATCTCGTCACAATGGTCTCTGTACCAGTCATTGCCGAGTTCGTCAGGACCGTGAGCTTTGCCTCTCTTGCATTTCTTCACAGCCTGTTTAATTTCACTCGAATCGATCTGTTTGAGCAGGAAGCCTAATCTGTCCGACGGAGGAATAGCTGTTCCTGGATCAAGGATTTGATCGATGTCAGTTTGCAGAGTGGGCGCCTGTTGCATGATTGTTTTCCATCCTTCTCCCATGTCGTCAGCAAGTTCTCGTGAACACATGGGTCCGTAAGTCGCTGTGCCACCGAGTGTGAAGATAGTGTTGTCAAGGAACTTGGTCGAGATTCGCTTGTAGAAGGATTTGCTCGTTTTTCGTTCATGATGCATGTGCTCCCGAAAAATGCGGTCCCGTTTTGAAGCCTGCCACTTAGATTTGCATTCTGCAATGGCACGACGAATACTCGTGGCGGTGGTAAGAAACTCTTGCGACAACTCCACGTTTTGATCACCTGCCGCTCCACCAGAGTGATCGAGCATCTGCGCTTCTGATTCTGAGAGGCGTCGTTGCAACCTCTGGATTTTCTTCTTGTATCCTTGATTCAATCTGGCGAAGTACGATTTTTTGGCTTCAAGGTACCCGATCCTGAGCGCGATCTTGGCTTCATCCCACCAATTTGCTGTGGCCAGAGCATAATCACGAGGCGAAGAGTAACGTCCACGTAACTCATCAAGTTGATCATGGGCTTTTTCGAAGAAATCTTTTCCAATACTCGCCGCATGCGCCGCTGCATTCTTCGGAAGTGGATAGACAACTCGAGGTTTCTTGCTTTGGATCACCTTGTCAGGAGCAGCTACCCGGATCGTGACTCCATTGTGAAACTGTGCAAGTAGTGTATCCGAACACGCTCACATGGACCGGCTTGCTGGTGCTCAACGTGAGCATTCTTGCTTAGCAGTTCATACAAAGAGTAGACTAGATCCGCAAAAGTGCGACCTTTCTCATAAAAGTCGGATAGAAGAGAATTGCATTGATAGTTTCAACCGCTGTCTCTGCCGAGAAAGTGCACGCACACAACGTACATTCTGCACTGTACCGTCTGAGCATCGAGATCTTGCGCTCATTCGTCTACAGCGTGAGTGGCCATTCATTTCGAAGACGATGGGCTATCGGCGCACACGCAGAAAATGCCGGCATCACGTACGCGGCCGCCTCTGTATCACAGACTCGCCAATATGTGTTCGAGCCTTGATATGATGGTGAGCAAGCTCGTCGGAGAAAGAACCCGTCGTCTGCGACCACACCGACATTACAGTCAAAGCTGTCGGCAAACTTGAGGATTACGTTCAGAAGGTGTCGCAGTCCGCGATCGCACTAACGCCATTTTGCAGTTCGGCCACAATTACGCAGAATTGATATGTAAACGTAGAAAATAGCGACCGCGGACACACAAAAACGCGGTACGAGGCGAACCGCGAGACCCAGATTCATCCTTTTTGGCGTCAGTCGCCGTGCCAAGGGTCCAGAGCATGAAGCATCAGCGATGGACAGCGGCTCTCGACATCATTGTTGTGTTGGATAGCTGGTAGGGACTGTGTTAAGAAGAGAGATCATGCGAACACACTGTGTCTGACAAACAACACTTAGAGTCAAACATTTGTTTGAGCGAAATGCGCTGTTTGATTTGTATTACGTCAGAATAGAACTCAAGTGGACGTTTGGAAACCACTGCCGCGAACACGCAGTCCCGGACTATATGCTATAGCCTTGTCTCGTGTGGCACCTGCAAACGCTCATCGTGGCAACAACTGGAGACTGGAGTAGTAAATCCTTGGTTTGTACTGCTGTCGATTGAAATTCGCCTGCAAGTCAAAAGATTGGATCTTATTGCATGCCGCGCTCTTTCTCACATCATAAAAGATAAATTCATCCTTTATTGTAGGTCACGACGATGAACCTAAATATACCTCACCTTATAAAGATAAAAGATAAATTCTCGCGTTTCATACTCACATTCGGTATTTTGCTGTGGAGAATCAGAACCAACATGAGCCTACAGCAAGGTTTCTCATCCCAGGTATCTTTGCCACCTGCACTCTCAAGTCTCGTGCACACAACCGTGCTGAAGAGCGGCGAGGTGTCCCTCGCAGCGTCTCCGCTCGATTGTGATCGTGCTTTTGAGACATCGTTGCTTCTTTCAGAATCGAGGCCGAACGAAAAAGGCGCGAGGTTAAAGCTGCATGACGACTGCCTGGAAATACTCGACATCAGCATCTCGATCCCAGCGACGCATTCGGATCTCCGATCACCATTGAAAGAAGAAACTGAGGCAGACTCGACTCCGCTCCGCTTTGGTGAGCTCATCGAGAGTATTGCGGAAAACCAGTGTTGCGGCGTGGAATATGCTATCCCTCCAAGCACGGCGAATCAGCAACCCTCAGATGGCTCAACGTTTAGCGAAGCAATCTCCCGATATGATCCAGATACCCAATGTCGATATCGCAACGGCAAATGTGCACAGCTTCGCACCTACAAGAAGAACGGCGCACTGCATACATTGTGTGAATGGCATCGTGCGAAGTCCTGTGTGAACCAAAAGGCATTTGACAGCAAGAAGCGCCAGCGTTTCAGCAAAAGTGTCGTCCCACGCAAGACGTCACGAAGTAAATCGCAATGCAATCCAAGACAGCCAGCTAAACGGCCACAGGATACTGCAAAACCGAACAAAACCAGAAAAGGCACAAGACGTAGTCGCCGGTTAGAAGCATCACCGCTGTATCGAGGAGATGGCGGCGAGGATTTCTTCCAGGCGTTTACACTCGTTCTCGATCCGAATCAGCTGCTACAACTTCAAGTACCGGCGCTCACGCAATTCCTGATGGCGTGGCCACTGCAGTCCATCAGCTCGATGGACTCGCTCTCGATATGAAACACTTGTCCGTCAAGCTTCGGATCTGACCTGTATCGATACTCCCGTGTCAAGAGCGGTCGTCCGTCACGTCTTCTTGGCGTTGCCTTCATTTCTGCATGTGAGATGGAGAGAGCAAAGTAGCTTTGATGTACTCATTGTGTGAAGCAGTGAGTGCAGCTTTAGCAGTTCCTGTATTCTTTTGAGACCTTCAGCTACGCAACAAATACGCCCCGTGGTTTTGCAGTCAACATTTATTGCGTGAATACAGGCGAAAATAATCAATCGTTTTCCTACATGCAAGTGGCATCCATCGTCGTAGCCATTTTCACTTGAACTGCTTGCAGTTTTGTGGGGGGAGAAACGTACTGCTGGCTGTCAATCGCTTGCTGTCAACTGCTGTGCGCACACACCACCATAATGCACAAAACATTGGTAAATAAGCGAAATTGCTGCTGAGTGTGACTGCAAATAAGTCCACTTGTGTCTGCAGTCGGACATTTTGAGACACCATACAAACTTTCAGTCACTTTCCGACACAAGTGAGACACGACACAGACACGACTTCCTGCAATCGAGAAGGTGTGCGCATCGTCTACATTTGCGCAGACGCATTTCATCTTAGAGACTGCGGGTCGTCAGCACACGCACTGAAATGGCATCCTCAGCCGATAGAGACGCATCGCCAGCCGTCGGTGCACCTCAGAACGCACAACTATGCGAGCCAGCCACGATGTGGTCCAAGGAGCAAGCTGCTCATGCGTCTACGAGCGGCTCTGGTGCGAGTATTGTGTCAGTGCCTGTCGTGGTGCTTCCGCACGCGTTGGATTTGCAGCTTGATGTTGACGCCGCAGCACTCGCGCAGTTTGATTGCCCGACGTTCGATGAAGCGGCTGCCGTGGACTTGGATGGTGTAGATATTGCCGACGAAGACAACCATGGCAACGGATTTGCTCAGCAACTCGCGATGCCTCCAGTCCCGACCAGAACAAATGGGCTTGAAACCAGTTTCCAGTCCTTGCTCAACTCCGATGTCATCGTGTACATGCCGCCAGTGCAATTCGATCTGGAAGCAAAACTCGAGGGTGGCGATGCACAACACCCAGGTGAAAGCAATGAAGCTGCTTGTGATGATCCGCGACGACGATGCACGTATCGCAAAGGACGGTGCTCGGCGCCTCGAACGTACAAGAGGAATGGCGAGCTGCATAGCTTTTGCGCGCTCCACCGTCTCCGCTCGATCGCGAACCAAAAAAACTTTGACAAGAAGCGTCGCGCACGAACTCACAGTGGAGGAGACGACAGCACTGCCAGTCCTCGTACTAGTCATCGAAGCCGTCGCCAACTTCGTCGTTCTCGGCGCCGCTCGGACGGTGACAGCGAGCAAAATGCGCGAGAAGATGACGAAAATGGTGTCAAGACCGAGATTTCTTTCGTCATTCGCTCGGAGAAGGTGATACAACGCGAAGTCAGGAGCGGTGATAATAGCGATGATGTGAGCGACTGTGAGTCCATGTGGAACGTAGTGGAAGTGTGACAACTCCTTGACGCGAAAGCTCAACCCGCCATTGCGACTGGTGAGATAAATGTGTGGTGAATGCATGAGTTGCTGTTTGGATCGAGGCGTGAAGCTGCGCTCCCCGGTTGTTGTATCTTGGCTTTGCTTTGGCTCATGCTTTGCTTTTTCGTGCCATCCATAACTCGTAATACCGTGTGGTGTATAAATGAAGGTTGCATTGGATAGAAGAGCCTAGAACATGTGTGGGACTTACAAAGTGCTTTCTTCTGCTTAGTCCACGATCACCGACCATGGGTGTTCCACGCGGCCGTACTGCACAGGGTAACACGCAAGAGAGGAGCGATTGTCCATTAGTTTTCTTCTCTGCATCATTCCACTCATGTCCAATAAACAGACGCACCTGGATGTCCGAGAGTTCCTTCCACACACGCTCGGCGAGCTTGCCGGCCTTGCCGTCCTTGCCATCGAGCGGGATGTTCAGGTCTTCACCGAGGTAGTTGATCGTCGACACCGGTGAGACAACGGCCGCGGTACCCGAGCCAAAGATCTCGAGCACACGGTCTTCGTGGACTGCCTTTTGAACCTGCTTCATGTTTACGTTGCCCTCCGTGACCTTGAACTCGCCCCACTCGCGCGCGAGCGTCAGGATCGAGTCACGCGTGATGCCCGGCAGGATATCGCCACGCGTGAGTGGTGGCGTGATTAATTCCTTCTCGCCCTGTTCGTTGATCCAGTGGATAAACAGGTTCATGGTGCCGACTTCTGTAACGTCGTGGTCTGGTCCGAAGATCCACAGGTTCTGCGAGTAGCCCTTCTGGCCAGCAGCCGCTTGTGGCATAATGCCAGGCGCGTAGTTGCTACAATGGCATGACAAGGGGAAAATGTGAGCTCTAGTGTTCAATGCACGAGCTCAGGACTATCTAAGCAATGCGCGAAAACTTACGCGCCAAGCTTGAAGCCACCGGTACCACCAGGCCACGCGCGGACGTAAGTGTCGTTGGCGAACAGCTTGACTGGGTTGAAGCCCTCAGGGTAGTACGGGCCGACAGGGGACAAGATGATAAAAATCTTGGCCTTGAGCGACGCGCCGACACCAATGTAAGGCTGCAAAAGGCAACAACAATGGCCACGTTGTAAGTAATATCGCAGAGGTGCCCTAGGCAATAAGATGCGACTGATATACGTACGTGGGTACTGATACCAGTTGGACGGATGTACAACGAGTAGCCATCGCCCTCAGGCACCCAGTCCTTGTCCAACTTGATGAGCTCCCTGTTGCATTAAACACATCGACAAACAGCTTAGTACAAGACATTCTCCCCAGCGACAAATTGCTAGGTTAGGTGCATGCACGTACTTCAAGCAGTTCGTCAATTCGTCATTGTCGAATTGAGGGAGCAGCAGACGCTTCATGGACGAATTAAGACGCTTCATGTTCATATCTGGACGAAACAAGCGGATCTCGCCCTTTGGACCCACGTACGCCTTCATGCCTTCAAAGCACTATACAAAAGGCAATCCATATATATTAGCCAAATTGAATTCGTGCCACCGCATTTTGCTCGACAGGATATGCTTTCCATACCTGGAGCGCGTAGTGGAGCGCCGAGCTCGCAGGATCCATCGCGATGGGGCCGTACGGACGGATCACCGGGTTCTGCCAGCCCTTGCCCTGCTCCCAGTCGATCTCGAGCATGTGGTCCGTGAACGTCGTGCCGAACGTCAACTGCTCCTTCGGCAGCTTGGTCTTTGGTGTCTTGATGCGCTGGATCTCCAAGTTCTTGGACTAATCATCGTCATTCACATATAGAGAGAGAGGGAGAGAGAAAAGAGATCCACTTTATGTCAGCAAACCCTGCAAAGCGCCGACATCATGCAGCAATCCACAAACTGCGCATTCAGCCGCATGCACAACGTCCGCATGTCGACAAGCGTTGATTTTAACACCGTGCATACGGGAGAGTACCACACGGCGCAACCCATGAACGCCATGGCGGACATGCAAGCCACATTAAGGCTCATACACACTCTGCTTGGCAGCAAGCGCTTGCTTGCATAGCGTAGATACGATTCCGCATCTCGGGGAGCAATGAGCAGCTACGTACGTTGATGTCGTTGCCGACGGCGACGGTGATGCTGCGCTTGGCGGTGGCGCCGCGCATGGCGGAGGAGAGCGAGCGGAGCGCGGCGGTGCGGACCAGCATCGTGATCTTTCTCTTCTCTTAGAGGCTTCGAGTGCGCGCGGAGCGAAGCGAATTGCGATATGGTGGGGAAAACGATCCGAGCTTCATGAAGAGATCGTCCATACAGAGTGCTTGGTCGGTTTGTTTTTGGGGGCGGGTGGTTCAACTTGCGGTGTGATTGGCGGAAAAAGCGGGATGCGAGAGAGATGGCATTCTTCAACCCGAAGATAGATATGCAACATTTTGATAGTAGACGCTGCATTGGAGTCATACAAGTCATACAGTCTATTCTTGAATGTGTGTAGTCTTTAAATGAACGTGTGTAGAAATTGGGTACAGTAGAGCCTAACTAATTTTGTGTATCGTGCTTTGTTCGAATGCGATAGCTTATATTCGTCTTGAATTCTTTGTGTACCGTTTTTGTCACGTGTAATGCACTCATTTCTGTAAATTGATACTATAAGCTCAAGAGGCCATGAGATTTTTCTGCTGCGATTGGTGAGTGGTTGCGTGATGGGGGCACTCGTGGCGAAACAGCAGATTGGACGTTTGCGCATTTGCGCCAGCAGCGCGTCACCGCCGACATGATGACGCGTCCGAAAGTGATGGCGCGCCTGCACTAGATCATTTGGTGCTTGGTGTAACATAGTCGCTGCACTCGGTGCGCAGGGACCATTTAGGGCTGGAAGGCTTTGGACTCGTGGTTGGAGAGAATGCTGGCACTATCATGCCTGCCTACCTGCCTCCAATCAGATTGTTGTGGTCACGACACACAAACAATCGAAACTCGGACAAAGTCCGTTGAATCAAAGCGCTTTGCCTAAGAATTGCTTTGGCACGTGCATCGCTCTGGTTGGCTGGTTTACGGTGTAAAAAGTAGCGCTCAGTTTACCTCGACTCCCATTGTAGCTAAGGTTGCTAGCCTGCTGTACGTTCCACATGGAGAAACACGGAGATGTCCGTTTCTGGTCTATCTACTCGCTACGCGTGATTGGCAGACAAAGATAAGTGGGGACTTTGATTAGTTGAAACAGCGAATCGTGTGACTTCGAGCGCCTTCGTGGTGCATTTTGCCTGCGCAATTGGGTGAATCACTCGGTCTTATCTTAGGTTGCGGTATATTCTTAGGTTGATCAAAGCTATTTACGCACTCTCCCCAGTTATCTGAGCTGTGCGAGTGAATGAGGGAGCAGGATGTCATCTCTATTATAGCCTTCACTCACTCAAGGAGGGTGATCACTTGCCCTGGTCGTGCTTTGTCCCTGAGGCACTTGCTTTCCTCATTCGCAAATTCACGCCAGCGCAAGTGCACCTCACCTTCCAAAGCCACCAACTCACCAAAGCCATGGGATCTGCGAGTTCGATTGAGAATGCGGCCTACAACCCAGCCAAGTTCCTGCAGCCCAAGGCGGTCATGGACTCGAACGCCGACGACGCCGAGAAGTTTGCCGAGTTGAAGCATATTTGGGCGGCCGAGTAGGAGGTCGCAGCAGCCAAGGCTCCTTCCACGCCTTCTGGTGGCAGTAGCGACGAGCACAAGAAGAGCAGCAAGAACCTCCACACCGAGGGTACACCTCCATCCTCGGCCACTGCGGCAGCTCCAGCTTCTGCAGCTGAGCATGGCCACAAGAAGAACACCGACAAGTTGCCTGCAGCGACTCCAGCTGTCGATACACCACACGCTGGAGACGTGGATGCCGCACACAAGCCAAATGAAAGCAAGCAAGCTGCTGCTCCGAAGAAGGACGATCATGCCGCAGCTGAGACCAAGAAGGACGAGGCACCTAAGACTGCTGAGCCTCATGCCGAGGCTACTCCTACGAAAGAGGATAGCAAGCCAACGGCTGCTGATGCGGGTGCACCGCATGCAGCGGACACGAAGGCTGCACACGCAGAGCCTGAAGCGAAAGAGGCGGCTGGAGATGACCACCACAGGGCCGCAGAACCACCTAAGGAAGCCGAACACCATGGCGATGACCACAAGTCTACACCAGCAGCAAAAGACGCCGAGCATCACCATTAAGAGATGGGTTGATTGATAACGTTAAAGAATTGAACTCTTTTGGCAGTTTGGTGACTGCAGCAAACACATCAATACTCAAGTCACGAAATTAGGAAGGAACTCGTTTTCCAACTCGATTGAGCCGACGCTATTGACAGGCTCGAACAGAGAAGCAAATGGATGTATTTCTGGACAGTGCAAACTTTACAGTGAAGCGTCCGTTCCCCGTTTGTCACATTAGGAGAATTTACGCTTTGAGCTTTTGATCGAACGCTGGAACGGTAAAAGACTCCATCTGGAGCAACTTTAAAAATCCAATCCGTTTGGCAGTGCGACTATCACTGTGAGTACATCAAAATTCCGGTTATTAAATTAAACAGTGTTCCCATTCATCTTGCTACAATGCCAGCCATTAACCACAAGAAGCAAGCAAGGAAATGATGGCGACGTCGCGGCGCAATGTGGTGCTGCACTTCGATCTCAACCGCACAGTGCTGATGTCGGACGCTGCGGGCGGCCGCACCATGGAGAACACGGTCGACTACCTGCTCTCCGAGTGCTCGTGGGGGTACGTGCACCCGCAGCAGCCCTCCAAGGTAACGACAATATTTCATGAACCATCGTGCACATGTGGAAAATGGGTTTATGATTCTGTCTCTATGTATGTATGCTATTATATAGTGGGTGTGCGTGTCGGAGGCGTCGTCGATTGAGCCGCCTGCGGGGGGTGTGGCGTCCGTGGCCGTGGACGGCGAGAGCGTCGCCGTGCCGCTGATCACGTACAAGCAGTTCGTGGACGACTCGCATCCGTACGAGAGTCTGAACGCCAGCGGCGGCCGCACGATCGAGCAGATCAAGGCGCTCAACAAGTAATGGCTTAGCGCATTGTGCTATATCTTTCTCCTATATGGAGAGGCAGATTGCTGATTCTGCACGTGTGTGTTTGCAATGATAGGGCGGCGAAGAAGCAGCGCACGGCACTGCAGTCTGCGTTCACTGGCGGCGATGGTCCTGGAGCCCGTGTCCGTGGCTCGTTCCATGAGGTTATGGATAAGCTGCACTTTCCAGAAGGACGCCAGCGTGAGGCTGCCAAGGTATGTATGTCCGTGAGGCTGCATGGATAGGTGGATACATTTTCATATTGACGCTGTTGTGCCTTAATTTATTCGTGTGTTTTGTGCTGCCATTTAGCAACTCGCGAGCACGTTGCCGACGTCGCGCCTGCAGGAGGCGTGGAGCGAGGGCAAGTACTACCTGCTGCCGTCGTTCATGCAGTTCCTGTCGTTCCTGACTTCGACGGACAAGACCGACAAGTACGCTTTCAAGCTCGTCTTCCGCACGTTTGGCGACGATATCCCCGAAGTCGCCAAGGAACTGGAGCTGCTCGTGGACGGCAAGCACCCGTTCTACCCTGCGGGCACCAAGCTCCCGGAGAGCTTCAAGCTCGATGTCTCGGGCGACCACGTCGGCACGTTCTACCGCGATGGGTACGATGCCAACGGCACGGCGCTCGCCGTGGGCACGTTGACGAAATTGCCATTCTCAAGCGCGAACCAAGGCGATGCGAATGCCTTGGCCAACTTCTATGAAGCTCAACAAGGCAGCAGCAATGTGCAGATCGTGCGCGGCTTTGGGTCGATCCAGAGCAAGATTGCGGACATGCTCAACCAGAGCTCGACGCTCGCGCTCCGTGATTACTGGGAGTGGTGGAGCGCGCACGCCGAGAACGGCGAGTACGGCAAGCTCCTGCTCGTCAACGACTCGGAGAACGACGCGAATGACGCCATTGTGGTTTTCTTTGACGACCACATCGAGGCGCATCACTCGCACATTGTCGATGTCCGTGACGTGGCGACGGGCAACCCCGTGCCGTTCGAGAAAAGCAAGCGCAAGTACCTGCAGCGCGTCGAGCCCTTTGCTGCGATCACGGATCCGTCGTATTTCATCACGCTCGTGGAAAAAATCCTCCAAGACGACAGCAAGCTCTAGGAAAAATGAAAGAAGCAAGCGGTGAATACACACAAAGATGTATGGATGGATGTCGACATACTGAAAAAGGTATCGTCTCCCTGCCACCCTTATATGCAAGTTTGTCTTTATTTGCCGTCGGTTTTCTTCCAGCCGGCAGGTTTGCGTCCAGGTTTCTTTCGCGGTCGTCCCGATTTCGTGAGCAGCACAGGCGCAGCGGGAGCGTCGGGCTCGGCGGCTTCGCTCTTGTTGTCGTCGTCCTCACCTTCCGCCGTGTCTTCCTCGCCGTCATTGTTGTTCGCATCGGATCCGTCTTTAGCCTCTTCATCTTCCGCTTCGGCCGCTTTCTGCGCGCGCCGCTTCTGCTGCCGCGAGCTCATGCGCGTCGCCGGGAGCACAGGACGGCGCTTTCTCGTCTTCACACGCTTCACAGGCGTCGTCTGCGCACTCGACGCGGGCGAGGACGCGGATCCTCTCGAGCGACGCTGCGCCTTGGATTCAGCCTCAGACGCCGAGATTTGGCTCTCCGACTCGCTCATGTTGTCGTCACTCGCTGTGGTCGCAGCAGGCGGCGTCGCAGCAGCAGCCGAGGACCCGGCGCTCGCGTTCGAAGACGCGCGAGGTCGTTTGCGGTACCTCGTCTCGGTTCCTGCTGTTGCCTCCCCAGCGTCTTCGTTGATGCGGGGCGCCGACGCGTGACCCTGCGGTGACCCAGCGGCATCGCTATTGCCTCGCTGTCGGATCCGCGCCGAGATCCGATTTGGTGTCAACGGCTCCGACAGAGACCCGCGCTTTGGACTCGCCTGGTTGTGGTAACTCTGGACCGGGGACATCTTGGCTTCAGCAGCAGCCGCGGCACGTTCTTGTGACGAGTCTTTTTCTTTCTCGTTGGTCTCCGCCTTGGTTTTCTCGTTTCGATCAGCATTGCTGGTTGGTGCTGCACTCACCGACGATGCCGCCGTTGTAGTCGCAGCTCGACTGCTGCTTAACTGCTGCAAAAGCGATTCTTCTTTCTTGGCGCTTGCTTTACGCAACGTCTCGGTCAACGTGCGTGCAAAGTGGAGCAGCTCGACGCCCTTTTGCTTGGCATCCTGCTGGTCGCGCTTCTCGGAGTCCGCGATCACGTGCTGGCAAAAGAGGTACACCTGGTGCGCAAACACGTCCCACTCGGAGATCACGCCTGCGTGGACATCGGACGAGATCGTCGCGAGGTCCATAAAGTCCGCTTTCCCTTCGCGCGCCTTGCGAGCCGAAAACATCGCAGGATCCTGCATCAGCGCGTACAAATAACAAATGACACAAAGTGGTCAGACAATGATGACTTTGGTTCTTAATGCATCGCATATAAGCACAATCCTCACCACTCCTTTGGACTTGGCGACCGACGTGATCTTCGATAGTACGTCCAGCAGCATGCTCTTGCGCAGCGACTTGAGACTCGCGAGCGCGGCTTCAGCGGCGGCTTCGTCTTCTGCTTGCCGCGTCTTCGACTCGTTCGTGTCGGTCTCTTCCTTCTTTTCAGCAGCTTCGCTTGTTTCAGCGACTCGTCCAGTCTTTTCTACCGAAGGTTCGTTGGTAGCAGCCGCGGCGGTAGGCTCTTGACTCTCATCAGCTGTCGAAGGATCCTCCATGCTTTCATCAGCATCACCCTGAGCCACCACCACATCCGCCTTCTCTTCTCCTGCTCCATCCTTCTCACTGTCATCTACAGCGGCCACACCTTCCTCTTCTTCGTCCACAGGCTCTGCCGACTCATCCTGCTGCGCTTCCTCCTCCATGTCCTCATCTTCTCCCGTGTCAGCGTCACTCGCTGGCTGCATCCGTGCCTTCCGCCCTCGCTTCTTCTTCAAACCCTCCGACAACGTAGCATCACCAGCACCTGCCTTATCTCCATCGCTTCTTTGTGTCTTATCAGCTTCAGCATCCTTCTCATCTCCCATACGTTCATCTTCAGGCACTCCCTTGCCTCCATCGCCTGCCGTTTTCTCAGCACCTTCATCACCACTCTCCAGCAGTTCCTTCTCCTCTTTCTCGCGACGCTGCGCCTCCCTCAACTGCTTCAGCAGATCCACCAACTCAACAGGAATCGCAGGCACGCGCCAGATGCTCAGCAGCGTCTGGAACTGATCTCCCGGCAGCGGGGGGCTGTCCATGAGTTCCTCAAGACACTGATCCTTCTCGCCCAATTTGATCTGCGCCACCTCCTTCTGCAGAAACGC
This sequence comes from Globisporangium splendens, assembly GCA_006386115.1. Classification (NCBI taxonomy): domain Eukaryota; phylum Oomycota; class Peronosporomycetes; order Pythiales; family Pythiaceae; genus Globisporangium; species Globisporangium splendens. The sequence goes on along the minus strand of VFIW01000073.1, from coordinate 79,572 downwards.
GATCGCCGCCTCCAGCTCCGGCAGCAGCTCGCGGTCGAGCGCGTACCCGGGCTGGCACTCGAAGCTCGCAGTGGCTGCCGCTGGGGTGTCCGGCGCTGGCGCATTCGACGACGACAGCGTCTCCATGCTTTTCTTGATCGTTCTGCTTTCTGGTCAGCCACTTTGGTGTGTGATGATGAGAACACCAGTATCTACCGGTTTAGATACTGGTATTGTGAATGGAGTAAAACCTTAGCGACTGATTCTGTTCTTTAAAGTGCTAATTGATTGAACTCGATATAATCGTATTGAGTTCGAATTGTTATAATTGATAGCAGCAAGCTGCTGTTTTCAGATGGAACAGCATTACTGAAACAGAGCAGCAATGTTGGCATGCGCTCCTTTTGTTTGTTTGACACCGATCTTTCGTTCCACTCATGAGTTTCCACTTGACTCCGATGCGAACCAAGCTGGCTAGCATTTACAAACCAGGCAATTGACGCTTTGCAATCGTCTCCTTAATATGATATCTCTTGCTTCATTTACAGCATTATGATCTCTTGGATTCAAAAATCACTGTGTGAATTTGGTTTTCGACGAGCCGCCTCAAAGACGAAAATGGACACCAAGCAGCAACGCACGCTCCAACCGAGCACATCCATGCGAGAGCAAGATTAGGTTTCTCTCTCATGTATATATGCGTCTGGTTGGTCTGCGGCCGCACTCCCAAGAGAGATCGTGACAGTTCTCAAAACCACCTCCATCCACATTCTCACCACAAACTGCGCAGAAAAAAAAAAGAAGAGAAAACGTCCATAAAAACACTCCAATCTTCTTTCCGCGTTCATAAGGATAAAGAACATATCCGAGTAGCTCTCGTCGTTAAAACATGTCGCCAGCTTCTCTTTCTTACATGATTCCACACTACACATAATCACATAAAACCACAGACACAAGTGTCAGTCAGCACCATTCAAGCAATCAGGAAAACACACACAACTTCACTTACCCCTTCAGCTGGAGGTGCTTCGTCATCGAGTTCAGCCTTGATCTCTGCTTCCAGAGTCTTCACTTCCTCGACCGAGAGACCCTCGGCGCGGGTGCTCACGGGGACACCGTCAGCGGTCAGCAGCACGGCGAAGTCGCCGCTCGCGTTCAGCGAGAACTTGGTCGCCAGGAACGAGTCCTCGTTCGGCTTGCGCTCGTCCTTGGCGTTCTTGTTGCGCTTGCTCGAGTACACCGTCATCTTGGACTTTGGTCGCATGCTGTACGTGGCCGGGAACCGGAACACCTGGTTCTCCGCGCGGCCGCGCACTTCCCAGCCGGCGAGCGACACGGGCTTCTCACTCGTGTTCTCCAGCACGATGCGGTCCTTCTCCAAATCTAGGTGCACAATCTGAACCGACGACGGCGCGCGTTTGACACGCTTGCTGGTCGCAGCCGCAGCAGTGACAGATGCCTCGCTCTTCCGCTTACGTGACGTCTGCTTGGCGTTCGGCGTGTTCGTGGGGGTCGGAAGCCCGAAACGAGTCTCTTCGCGGTCGAGAATGCGACGGTACGCCGTGATCTCGGCGTCGAGCGCGATCTTGACGTCCATGAGGTCGTTAAATTCTTGCTCCTTGGCAAATTTGGACGAGCGGAAGTGCTCCAACGTGGCCTCGTACTTCTTGCGATCCTCCTTGAACTTGGTGCGCTCCTCGCGGTACTCGCGCTCCAAGTGCGCGACCTTCTCGGTCAACTGCTGACGCACCTGGAGACTCTCCTCGTAGTCGCTGGCCGTGCGATCCAACTCCTTCTTGGTCGAGTCCAACTCGACGCTCAGGTCTTCCACCTGGGACTTAAAGCCCTGCACGACGCCTTCAAAGTAGAGACGCACCTCCTTCTCGACGCCAAGGACCCGCTCCTCCGTGTCCTTCTTCCACTGCGCGAGCGCTTCCTGGTGCTTCTGGTTCATCTCCTTGCGGATATTGGTGATCTCGAGGTCGCGCGTGAGGTCAAAGTCCGAGCTCTTCTTGCGGAGATCGTCGAGCTCCTTGGTCGCATCGCTCAGCGACGCCTCGTAGCTGCGGTTCTCGCGCTCCAGGTCCTTGATCCGGCGGCGCGCTGACTGCAACTGCGTCGTCTGCACCGACAGCGTCTCCTTGGACGCCTTCGAGTTCGAGCGCTCCTTCGTGAGCTCCACCTGCAGACTCTCAGCCAGCGCCTTGATCTCGCTCAGCTCCTTCACCTGCGCGCGCAGCTTGACGAGCTCCACGTGCTGCTCCTGCTCCAGCACCTGCAGCCGCGCCTTCTGGTCCAGCTCCACGTCCAATTTCCTGCATTGGCATATCCACATTTTCGGAATTAGAGACGCTCATAAAGAGAGTGCGTGTATGGAAGATAGAGCATATTGAGTGCGCACTTTCTGGTCTCGTCGAGCTCCTTGGACATGCGCAGCCGCAGCGCGTCGATGTCGGCCTGCATGCGCTGGCGGATGGTCTCGAGCTCGCGCTCGGCCACGATCTTCGCGTCCTCCATCTCCTTCACGCGGAGCACGTAGAGCTCCAGCCGTCCATTAAGGAACTATATATATACACGATCATCAGCATCGTCTAGAGTGGCGTGTTCCATATGCACACACTGTATCCTCGTTTGATAAATGCAATAAAGTACCTGGAGCGTGGACTTTTCATCGAGACGCTTGGACTTGATCGGCGAGAGCGCGGTCGGCATGGTGGCTGTCGTTTCTACGAAAGAAAAGCGCTTTTTTATATGGAGTCTGCGATAAACTGCTGTTGCCGAGAAGAGAGAGAGACAAACATTCATTTGCAAAGAGAATAAGAAGTGAGCGATTAGCATATGCATAACCACATATAAATAAGAGCATCATGTACACAGAGAGTGCGTATACGGGTGTGCTCCATATCGCGCCATCCATTGTGCACACACAAAGACGCAAAGACGCATGAACGTACCAGCCGCTCTCTTGAAATGTATCGCGTTGGTCGTATTGTGTACAAGCTCGTGGGTTGGACAGGCAGGCGGGTGGGTGGGTGGTCCGGGCTTCAGGGAGCGGCGCATTATTAGGGCAAAGAAATGTATTTTATTTTTCGCTGTGAGGTGTAAGGTTCGTATGGAGTCGCTGTTAAGTGCGGATCGATTGAGAGGTGTGTGGGCAACGGTGCGATGTCGCAGCGTAAAGTACTCGGATCCATCACGATTCGTACTTCGCTTTAGTACTTTGGAGAGTAGACAGCAGCAGTGCGAACTCTATGCTCGGAAATTTATCGGTCATAAATGAGGTTCCACGAAGATAACTGGTTTGCAGTTTGCGTGCAAACAAAAAAAGCGCGCGCAAATGAAGAGTGCACGGATACAAACTACACTTTGAATTTTTCGACTCAGGTGCACACAACTCGATTATCCGGATGAGCATACAACCATTTGTAGGACGAATGATCTATCTTTCGATATTTGAACTTTGCTGAAAATGCATATGTTCTATACTGCAACATATGCACCAATTGTCGAACACAACCAAGACTCTCATGGAAGCAGCGAAGCGCCAGCGCAACGACACTTTGCCGCGTGTAGACGCCTCCAAGAGCCTCAAGCGCACTGCTGCTGCTGCTGCTGCTGCTGACAGTGCTGGCGCGTGTCCTGCGAAGCGTGTGGCTGATGAAGCGTCCTTCCTGCCTCGTACAGACCGCGTCTGTGGTCCAGCTGTTCCCGTCGCTCCCCAACCACAGGAGAACGATGGGGAACCGATTTGTGGTGATGTGGACGTCGAGGAACTGCTTTTGATAGCACTGGAAGACGAACTGGAACCACACAAGAAGAATGCGGGTGGAGCTGTTGGTGCCAGTATCAGTGCGATGCCGCAACCGTCAACTTTGTGGCTGCCGATCGTTGAGGAAGACGACAACTACGATGAATCGGACGATGAAGACTAACGTTTGGTTGACGCAACGGCAATAGCCTTGTTGGTGGTGGTGGATGTGTTGATATTAGCCCCTGCTTATGCTATTCGCAGTCCAAGTTGCGTTGCAGACGGTGACCCCGACGCCGTCGTCGTCGGCTGAGTGGGAGGGTGTTGGACGTGAATGTGTCCCGTGGCTGCTGTTACTGCTGAAGTCGCATCGTGCTCGACCGTGCTGCTCGGGTACACTGTCTGCTCTTGGGACGGGAAGCTGGCCATTGGACTCGATCAGGTTTATATGGTGATGAATACGAGATGCAAGACCAAACGGGATAATGCCGTCGAGAGCGGCGTTGGTTTGCGTGGCTTGGCTGGGAAGCAAAAGCGTTGAACACCTACTTGCTTGACTTCGCAAAAATAGGATGCGCTCGTCCGGCCAAATGCAGAATATTGGAGCTCAAAATATCCAAGCCAAATCTCGAGAATGAGGCTATTTTCTCTATCAAGTGAGTCATGAGGGAAAAGCGCTTGGGGAGAGCGTGCACGAGCATTTCTGCGGCTCAATTGTGCTGCAGCGGCTTCACTCCCTTGAAATTGGTGTTAAAAAGCTCCGGAAGATCTCGCAACGATGCCGTCGGATGGAGATGAGCCCAAAGGAACGAAGAAGGGGGCAAAGTGCGTGACCCTGCAGGCGAAAGACGGTAGTGCAGGCAGCGATGACGGAGATGCTGGTAATGGAGACAGCGAGGCAAAAGCCTTCACGGGAGACATGCTTGCCCAGGTTCGTAGCGCCGACAACGCAAAGAAATTGCTCGTAGCGACGATTGTGCGAGTTCATCGCAGAGACGACGTGACGGTCCAGTACACGTAGACAGGCGAGACGGAGAAGAAAGTGCCGATTTCGCGCGTGCAACGAGAAAGTTCGCCGCAGCCTCGTTCGTTCGAGGAAGGCGACGCTGTGTTGTATCAATGGCCAGTACCGAGTTCTTCCAGCAAAGAGGGGACTCCGTGGCGAAGCGGTGTGGTGAAGACGTGTCGGAGCGATGGCACGTTCGGCATCATGGACTCCACGAGCGACGAGGTCGTGAAGAAAGTCGCAGCGTCAGCGATGAAGAAAAAAGCGGTTTCTAGGACGCGAAAGCAACAGAATGTCGACGATGTCGCTGCAAGTGATGGGGACGGTCAGGAAGAGGGAGACTTGTTGCTGGCTGTGGATGCGGCTGTCGAGTTCAAGAACAAGAAAGGCGTCTGGCGGCGTGGTCACATCCATCGCGTGCGCAAAGATGGCACGTTTGACGTTGTCCATGGCGAGGAAGACGGTGATGGCGAAGAGGTCGTGAAGCGCCTCGAACGCAAGCAGATCCGCAAACCCAAGAGCAAGAAAAGCAAAGCGAGTGCAAGCGGAAAAGACGACTCGGATGATGGCAAAAACAGCGGAAATGACAGCGACATGAAGTCGATCCGGAATCGAAAGGGGCTGGCGAAAAGTGGCTCAAAGAAAAAGAAAAAGCAGCAGGATGACGACGAAGACGAGGAGAGGGACGAGGACACGGACAGCAGCGATCCGCTGTTTGGTCAAAAGCCACGCGTGTCTCGGTCTTTGCCGCTGCTGCGGATCAACCAGATGGTGCAGTTTCCAGGATCTGATCCCCAAGCACGTGATGGCTACCGACCGTGCGTGGCTCGTGGTGCTGCTCGCGGCCAAGGCGCTGTTCACACTCGCGTGCGCGCTCTACAGCGCACGACTCGTGTATTCCAAGATCATGGCGATCCAGGACAAGTACGTATAACTTTTGTGCTGTTGCTGCTGCATTGGCGTGTCTTGTCGTCTCACTGACGTGGCTTTGTGCTTTAGCTTTATTGACATCCGCGAGTACCAGCGCGACCGCGTGCTGCACCGCCATCTTGGCCACATTATGGGTGGCGCGCTCCTAGTCTCGTACCTGACGCTGCTCGTGTACGCGTCGCTGCTCAATCGCTTCGGGTACTACTGCTTGCTGTCCCCCCAGACGACAAACACGAGCAGTAGAAGCAGCAACAGTATGCTCCAGTTTGACGACGCCGCGCTCCAGATGGACATGTTTGCGGTGCACAGCAGCTACGACACGACCGTGGAGCTGCTGGTGGGTCTGGCGGCCAAGACGACGATCAACTTGTTCCGCGCCATGGCGCTCCACGTGCTGCTCTTTGCGTTCCCCGTGAGCAGCACGGCGTTCCTCAAGCGCGTGTTGTACGCGGGACCATCGATCGGTATCGCTGCGTGGCTCAGTGCCATGGCCGTCGCGGTGCTGCACGTGTTTTACTACGTGCAGAAGACCGAGACGGTCGTGCGTCGCGTGCTCACGCAGACGCGGCATGGCGACTGGAGCGTCGTGCTCGTCACGATCTGGCTCAACGTGAGCGTGTACAACCTTCTCACCGCGAGTGGGTGGTACTCGGAAGAGCGTCGCAGTGCTCTCAACGCACGCAGCGGTAGCAAAGACCAGGAGCTGACGGACGACATCCTGGACCAGGCCGAACGCGGCGAGCTTGGGCTCCAGGACAAGCGCGAGGTGCTGCTCACCAAGGTGGAGCGCGTCCAGGCTGAGCTCGGTGTGTGCAAGTTGAGTCTCGTGCGGCTGCAGTCGCACGCGCTCGTGCACATCGTGGCCATGAGTCTCGGGATCTACGCGGACTCCACGCTTCGTCCAAGTGTCGCCTATGAACGCAAGTCGGGGGTGCGTGTGGCGGTGCTGCACGCCATGACGTTCCACCTCGTGATGTGCATCCTGTGGCTGATCGTGTCTGTGTTGGCGTCGCTGTACGCGCGCACAGTGAAGCAGGAGCCTCGAGTCGCCGCGCTGTGGAAGTACCTCTTGGACGTGTAAGCAAATAGGATAACAGCCAGCTCTGCATAAATATAAAACACAGACTTGTGCGACGTCTCAGTGCCACAAGCTTTCGTCAAAATGGCGCTGGTGCTGCAGCGCGTCAAGTACAAGCAGCTCAGTCTGCTCGAAGAAAGGGAGAGCCAAGCCGCGTTCCAGCTCGTCACGGGAGATAGTGCGAGTGGCGCCATGGACGCCAAGCAGCTCAAGCGCTGTCTCCGCGCGCTGGGGTTCGCTGTAGACGCCGCTGAGGCGCGCGCGCTGGTCTACGAGTTCGACTACAACGACACGCAGACCATCGGTCTCGTGGACTTTCAGCGCATCTGCTTGTTTAAGGTGAGTGCTGCATATGCGCTGAGGTATCCTGTGTTGAGACCATTTAATGAGAAGAGCTTAATCGAATGGACTGTTGTGGCGATTTGATTTGCCTGTAGAGCCTGGAGCGAAGTGAAGCGCAGCTTTTGGACCAGGCTTGTGCGTAAGCAGCACTCGTTTGCAAGGACTTGTTAGATACTCTGCCTCAGCTTCTACGATTCTGGTATTATATTGTTGCGTTGTATCTAGGACGCTTCAAGAAGAAAGCGCGTCGGACACGATCCAACGGCACCAACTGCATCGAACGGCATTGTCCACCGCTGAGAGACACACGACAGCCACAGAGCGAGCCACAGGGGAACGTGATGGTTCCAATTGGAGTCGCAAGAAGTCCATTGACGCTGCTGCGTTTGTGGAATGCATCAAGCTTCAGCGCTACGACGACGCTGAAGCCGCTGCTGTTGATAGCTTTCTGGCGTAAATGGCAGCTGAAAAGGAGTCGGTGGCTCACGAGCTCCGCGTCTCGCGCGGTGTCCTTCACGCATTCCTTCGTTTATGAACAAGCCATAAGCATCATGTTATTATTTTGTTTATGAAGAGAACAAATATGACAAGTACCATCTTCAGCCTAGAGACGTGGAGATGTACACGTGACTGTTGTTTGACAACACGTCGCAGATCAAATCCGTGAGCTTGAGCTCGTGCTTGCCGTTCTTGACGATCTTGGTTGGAATCCCGAGCTGTATCCAGCCGCAGGCATGCATCGCATTCTCACAATTGCCATCCTTGTCATCCATCTCATCTTCGCCGAACCGCGCGATGGCGACGTGGCCGAGCCACACGACCTGCTGTGTGCCGAAGCCGCAGTGCACCGGGATGATCTTGTCCTTGACGTGCGCCAACACGGTGATCGTGTCGTCGGCGCCTTCGTTCCGCTCGCCTTGGGAGATGGCCACCTCTTCGTCTGCATCCGCCTCGTCAGCCGCACGGGCACGACGAGCAAGTGATTGAGGCTTCAGCGACGACTTCAGCGGAGAACCGCTGCGACGAGCGCCGCGAGGTTGCAGCGAAGAAGACGAAGGCGCTTCGGCAGCTCGCATTGTGTGGTTTGCGTCCACTTGCTAGCTGCCGACCCCACATTTGCGAAACGCCGTCGGTAGAAACTCAGTAAAATGTAGCCATGTCACTCCAACAGTTTCTATTCTAACCTCGATTTCTAAATATAAACCCTCTCGATGTTCAAGTGTTTGTGGAATCAGATGTACTGATGGAATACCGGTCATTTTCTGGATACAACTGGGTCACATACCGGTGATTGTTTGAAGATCACAGAATTGCGCAGTTGGAAGAGACACCTGTTTTATGTATCCATCCAATGGTGTCAAGTCGCACGCTGCGACTCCAACACACAACAGCCAGCGTCTCTCTCTCTCAATCTGCTCTCGTGTTGTTGTCGTCGGTGGTAATGCTGAGTGCAGACAGAGAGCGAATAGAATAGAGAGCGCAGCTCATACCTGCGCACACATTGCGAGTGTGTCACTGTCCATTGCTCACTAAAGAGACCATTTGCGCATCGCGACACATCGGCAACCGCGGCTGCTTGGGAATAAACTGCAGAAAAGACTCGCTTGTGTCCAACGTCTGGCATGTGAGGGAGGAATACACGCAGATGGGCAGTAGGTAGAAGCTGTTGGACTGTTCTTATAATCGCTAATAGTGGAAAGGAATCTCCGTGTGTGTTAATGCGTTCACAGAATGATTAGTATGTTGGTAGAGCGCTCAGCACAGCGCATTGAGGCAGAAACACCCGAGGTTCATGCTGAGTTGCAGACTCGGCGCTGCATCGCTGCAGTTGGACTGTCCAACACAGAGCAGGGCACTGAGATGAGTTATTGAACTCTTGTGTATCCGGACGCACCATCAACAATATTGCAACGCGGTGTGTTTTCTACATGTTTGATCGAAAGACGATGATAAACACAAGTTGTGACCCGCAGCAATGTCAACAAAACGCACCTTGTATTGGAAGTTTGTAACCAGTTGCTGGGAGATTTGGTATGTCCTGTCTCTTGAGAGCAAGCGACTAGGGCTGACCAAAATATCCAATCCGAGAGCAAGTTTATTTGGACAACAACACAGGGGGTAGGGTTTCGACTCGTGTCGATCAAGTCAGTGGCCACTGCTCATACAAACCCCCATACTAATTCTTTCTCAGCCCACAATATTTTGTTCCTCCCTTTCCCCATACTGTAATATCAGGCGTTGCGCAATGAGGGGGTCGAGGACGCCACAGTGCCACCATCACAACAGGAAAAAAGAGCACAGCCGCGCCACTTTCATGCCCCTCCTTCATTCTCATTGGAGCCTCCTTACTATTTCTTCTTGATGGCATTTGCATCAAGACTGTACCTCTATAAAACATGTATTTGGGGCGATATGCAGTGAGAAGAGGTCGGAAGATACAGTCAAGCATGCAGACACTGTCGTGCTCTTGTCAGGGAGCCGCTCTGTGTGCAAAGCGCAGTCATCATTCCCTATTCGCACCCTCGACCCCGCATTCGCTTGCGAGTGTAAAGGGAAAGCGCGCGCGCGTCTTAAAGCAGGGCGGAAGGAAGGAAGAAGAACAGGAGGCTACGTGACGTGAGCTGCGCGTGTATATTCCCAAGTGCGCCACCATGAAGAACACCGTCATCAGTATGTCTTTTTTCTAATATATATAAATATGCGCTTGTGGGTGTGTGCATGGCGGCATGTGAACTGATGTATGTGCTGTGTGTATTTGTAGCGGTGATGTTCTCGCTGGTGTCGACGGGGTGCGCGTTCTATGCGATGGCGTACCCGGCGTGGTTCTACCAGCACTACCGCCGCGACGGCAATAACGTGTTCCAGGGCTACGGCATCTTCGCGTTCTACTCGACGGCGGCGCTCGAGAGCCCGTTCTACGCGTCCGAGACCGTGCTCCAGTACAGCGATTTCTGGTACGGCTTTTCCCTATTATATCAGTTCAAATGCCAGCCTCATATGAGATTCTCCAAGTTACAACTGCTGATGTCCGTATTGTTGCTTGCTTACGTTAGTGACTCGACTACGACTCCGAATTATATGCTTGGTGATGGTGATCAGTTCCACAAAGTGCTGTGCGGCAAAGGCATGAGGTCGGTGCAGGCGACAACCGTGACGGGCGTCGTGCTGTCGGCTGTGGGACTCGTGGGTTCGATTATCGCCGTGTTCAATCCGTCGGCGGGCTATTCCGAACGCGTCGTCTCGTTCTGCACGCTCGTGAGCTGTAAGTGACGGCGCTGTATTACCTTTTTCGTCTCTCTGTAGCTCCGCTCTAATGACCTTTGTTGGATTTTACAATGTTTATAGCGCTCTTATTGGCGGTATCGCTTGTGATTTGGGGGTGGACGATTCAGCAGCGGCTCTACCAAGTGGACTCGATCAACTCGGCGTTTACAAGCTGCAAGGCGGACCGCACGGACTGGCACTGCTGGTTCTACGGCTACAGCTTCTGGGTGTGTCTCGCGTCCGTGATCGTGCTCTCGATCACCGGGTACTTGAGTTCGGCTGGTCGTGCAGAGAAGATTCGCTACTTCCGTAAAGAATACGAGCGGGACCTCGCCGTCGCGGTGCAGCAGTCCATGGAACACACGACGCCAGCCCAGGCCCAGCCCATGACTGGCGCGACCTATGTGCGCAGCAACACTGCGCAGAACTTTGCGCTGAACCAGCAGCCGTACAGCCAGCCTCCACCACCGCAATACGGTCAGCCTCAGCCATACGGCCAACCGCAACCTTACGGCCAATCGCAGCAGTTCGAGCAGCCTTACGACCAGCAGCAGCAATTTGGCGCGTACAACCAGCAAGGAGGATACCCAGCGCAAGCAGCAGCAGCACCAGCGCAGCATGAACCGGACGCAGCGTACCCAGCGTTCCGCGAGGAGAAGAACCACACACTGCTCGGCAAACAACCGAGCGGTGGTGTCGTGTAAACAATTAAACTATCTTGTGAACAAGCAACAAAGGGCAGAAGGTCGGGCATTTTGCCGCTGGTGTCCATTACAACAAACGTCGTGGGAAATAAACATTGCAAACAGGTGCTACGAAGGCGGAAACGAGAAGAAGAACCAGACAAAGAAAAGCAGGCCGACGTCGTAGCATATCTCAATCGATCGAAGAGCGAGCGCAGAAGGGAGTTCTTGATCATTTTGTTTTTGTTATATTAACTAACCGGCCACGACTACGTTTGTAGAGGTTCAATAACTAAATGCATGAAAGAAGACAAACACGCAAAGTACATGTACACACAAGAGTGAGAGATTGCAAAGCTACTTTGTGCTGGTGCCGCTCAGAGCAACCTGCCGTAGTAAAGTCTTCATGCGGTAAGACCAAAGATATGTGTGTCGTTCTCCTCGTGCTGCACTAGCAGCCATGCTCATAAACGCCGAGAAGAGCAGGAGTCTTCAAAGTCGCATTTTGGACGAAGAGAATGCATATATTCATACAAGATGGGTTGTCGTTTTAATATGAGTCTACTTACACGAGCAAAAAGTCCAGCTGGTTGTCTTGATAGAACGCCTGCAGACCGTCGTCATGGCGGTGCGCCTCGGCGAGCAGCGGCAGGAAGTCGAGCGCGGCGGCGTCCACCAGTTCCTTCGCCTTGGCGCTGTCCCCGACGGCCACGAGCGTCTTGCCGATCACCTTGGCAGCCTTCCCGTTGTACGCGAGGTGCTCCACGCTGGCCACGAGGCGCGGCAGCGGCACGGCGCCCGACGCGACGCACGGCGCGATCATCTCGGCGATATACTGCAGCGTCAGCGGGATGTCGATCTCCATATCTTCAGCAAACTCGAGCAGCTCGTGCAGCGGCGTCACGATCGCGTCCGACGAGAGCACCTTGCGTTCGTGGAGACCCGCCAGGAAACTCGAGATCGCCGCGCGCTCCTTGTTGCCCTTCTCGAGACCGATGTTGAGACTCTGTGTCGCGATGAGCGCGTGGTGCTCGTCGCTCGCCAGCTCCACGAAGCACTGCGTCGCCTCCTCAATGTCGCGCATCTCGACGTATTCTTCCAGGATCGACTTGACCTTCTTCTCGAACGCGGCCGCAGACAGCGCCTCCTGCTTCTTCGGCTTCGACGTGGCGCTCTCCGAGTCCGAGTTCGCGCTGCTGTTGGAGCTGCTCGTGCTCTTGCTCTTGGACAGCGACTGCGACATCGGCGGACGACCCAAGTCGCTCATCGAGCTGCCACGGCGCAGAGCGCTGAAGCCAGACGACGAGCTGCTGGCGCTGCGTTCGCGGTCCTTGCGACCACCGCGCGACGAGCCATTCGAGTCGCTCTTCTGGAGACCGCCACCACGACTGCTACCCTTTGGTGGCCGTGGGACGCCCGAGGAGCTGCTCGAGGAGACAGGGAAGCGGTCTGAGTTGCTGCGAGTCTTGGTCAACTTTGGCTTGCCGCTCGCCACGGTCTCCCAACCGTCCGCATCCACCGTGGACACGGACGACGACAACGACGACGAAGCGCTGCCACTCGCAGCAGCAGCGGTACGAGCCTTCCAGGCGTCCGACGCGCCCTCACGCGGCCCGTTGTTGCGGCGCTTGTCGCTGCCCAAGTTCATGGACTGGCTGCGTTGCAGACGCGCGTTGCCGCCGCTGCTGCCAGACGCCTTGGCCTTCTCGTCGGCTTCTCGCTTCGCCTCGGCGTGCACCTCCGCGATGGTCATGGCCTTGGTCTCCTTCCGTCTCGCGACCCAATTGTTCTTGCGCAAGTCGAGCAGGTCCTGCAGCATGAAGCGGATGCGCGTACTCAGACGCGCCGAGTCCTTCGACAGCGCCTCGATGACGGCGTAGTACTGCACGATCGCAGCGAGCTCGGCTTCGCCGCTCACGTTCATCTCAAAGACCTGACCGATCGTCGTGAGCAACTTGGTCAGACACTCGAGCGACTCCTCGTCCGGGTTCTCCGTGTCGCCAAAGAGGTTAGCCACACACTGGTGCATGATGCGCGACTTGATCATGCGGAGCTTGAAGAGCTCGCCGACGAAGCGGATGTGGCCCAGGACGCCGCGCTTAATGATCAGCTCCTTCTCCGCGAGCTCTTCCTCCGAGAGCAGCTCAAAGCCCTCGCGCGACGGCGTCTCCAAGAACTCTTGCTCGCAACGCTTCAGCAGCAGGCGACGGAACAGCTTGTTCGTGTCCTCGACCACGTCACCGTCGATCGTGACCGACGGCATCTGTGTGCGCGACATCTTGGTGCACAGCTCGGCATACATGGTTGAGAAGTGCCACTCCATCTTGGCCTTGAGGATGATCGTCTCGATCACGCCCGTGAGCACGTCGATATTGCGCACCGCGACGGCGATCAGTTCGTTCGAGAGCTTCTCGAACTTCTCAATCGACAGCTTGTTCAGGATCGCCTTGGCCTCCTTGAGCGAAGCTTCCGTGGTGTCTTCAGGGACGTCCAAGCGCGACTTCGAGTGCGACGGCTTCCATCGGGTCTCTTCGTTGATATCGAGTGGCGCACAGTCCTCGGCCGCTGGCGCCGTGTCATGTGGGTTGTGGCCACGACCACCACGGCCGCCACGACGGCCACCGCGTCCACCTTCACTGTAGCTGCTGTTCGAGCGGTGCAGCGAGCGTGAAGACTCGCCGCGACGACCGCCGCCACCTCGGCCACCCTTGGATGGGGAGTCATTGGAGAACGTCTTGGACGCCTTGCCAGTCGTTTCAGCGGCGACAGGCAGCCCCACGACGCTCGCGGGAACAGGGCAGTTCTCTGGTTCCAATTCCAGTAATTGCGCGATCGTGTAGATGATGCGTTCACCAATCACTGCTTGTGTCTCAGCCACCGTGGTGCTTTCTTCAGTGACGATAGTGGTGGTGGTTTGCTCTTCCACGACTTGCACTTCTTCTGTTACGACCACTTGTTCGGTCTCCACGACCACAACGTCGGCTTCCTTGATTGGGGATTCATTCTCGGCGGCAGCGACAGCGGCAGTGACTGATTCCTTGATATCTTCTGATTCTGGTTCCACCGAGGCTTCTGACTGGGTCTTTTCGACTACTGGTTCTGCTGCTGAAGGAGTCGCCGCAACGGGGGCTACCACAGCAAACGATGGCACGAATGGCTTTGCCAAAACTAGAGAAACACACGCGCAAACAAAACATCAATACAAGCCGATTCCCCAGGATTGGCATTGCAGAAATTCTGCATTTTTTCTTACATGATGGGACGAACGGCTTGGCTTCCGCCTTCAGCTTTGGTGCGGGCGGCACCGTAGTCGGAGCTGCTGCAGGCGTAAAAGCAGGCGAAGCTGGCGCGAGCGGCGCGGCAACGACTGGCGTTGATGATACAGCATACGACGGGGTCCACGCTGGCGCGGCTGTGTTGAACACAAAGCTCTTGGCGCTCGGGTTCAGCTTGGTGGTCTTCACAGTGGTCGTGGTAGTCGTAGTGGTGGTGGTCGAAGTGGCCACTGGTCCACTGCTGCTGCCATCGCCATTCGGGATCGGGAGAGCGCGATTCTCTAATCGCGACTCGGTCATCGTTTATACGAAGTGGATGAAGACGATGAGAATGGTGCAACAAACGCGGGGGAAATGCTGCGCTTGGACGGATTGAATGGGTGCAAATACGCGTACAGTGGAGACGCTGCTGCAGATGAGGGGGAACGGACGGACGGACGGGGGGAGCGCGTCGAGAAGCACACACGAACGACTGCCAATTGCTGTCGTTCTCCTGTTGACGCGATGATCGCTGTGCCTGCCCACCCACTCGATTGGCCGCGACGACAGGAGACAAGCTTCAGTATCTGATTGGATGGAAACACAAACGAGAACCCAAGATGATTGGGTGGAAGAAACTTGAATTTTTGACCAATGAAAGAAGTATGATATGCATTCTGTTTGTTCCGATCACCCTGAAGTTGCAATTTCTGAGGTTACTTTTGTGAAAAACACAGTTGCTAGTTGAGAGAAGCAAGCTAGAATGATGGTAGGATGGACCAAATTAGAAATAGACACGAGGGAATCGATTCGAACTGTTGAATCACAAAGAACAGTAATAAACGAAACTATAAGGCCTAGTTCTGGAATTTCATGCACTCTTGTTGTGGAGGGCTACTATTGAGGTTGTATCATTGGAGGCAAAGACAATTCCGAGTCGATTCGTCCAACATGGAAGCAGCGAACCCTTCATCAAAGCGCCCGCGAGACGAGTCTGCGGCTCCTGCTGAGTCCTCAACTAGCCCTGAGCGCACTGCGTCTGTTGCTGGCTGTTGTGTTGGTGCGTGTCCTACAAAGCGTGTTGCCACTGAAGCGCCGTCTCCGTCTCGTAAGCCTCGTTTGTGCGGTCAAACAACTCTCGGAGCTCCAGAGCCACAGGAGAAAGGTGACGAACCGACTTGTGATGATGTGGATGTCGAAGAGCTGCTTCTGAAAGCGCTGGAAGACGAATTGGAGTCACGCACGAAGAGTGTGGGTGGAGGAGTTAACACCAGTGTCGAGGCTGCGAAGTCTGCGGCGTCGTGGGTGCCGATTGTTGAGGAAGACGACAATTACGATGAGTCGGACGATGAGAGTTGAAGTGACGACTGGCAGTGACCGCGTGTCTGGGCAAAGCTCGCAGCGTTTGCCCTAGCTGAAGCTGTTTCAGGTCCGACTTAAAATCCAGTGCTCACGTGATGCTGCAGCAAGTTTTGCCCAGATATGTGAAGACTCGGAGCTGCTGTTCGCATTTTTCGTCGTGTCAAGTCTCGCGTGAAGGACATGCAAACGATGGGCGAGACCCAGCAAGCCTTGCCATACGTGGTGCATGAAACTCAAGCGTGTAAGCAGAAGTAAATCCGAATCCTTAGTATCCGATGAGAAGAGATGAGTTCCAAGAATCTGCTCTCGGCGACATGACACACAGTACAGAGTGCAATTTCTCGAGTTTTGTGCCTCCTCACGATCGGGCATCATCCCTGGTACTATTGGAAACTCGCGGTCTACATTCCAGATTCGTATTGTGGATACACCCGCACACACAAGTCTTGGATGTCCATACCTGGTGTTTGATGGTGAGGACCTCAGCCCCGGTTAGTCACAGCGTTGTGGACAGGTTGTGTTGGACACGTGGGGAAGGAGAGGTCACTGTCCGACCAGGCACGAGGCATTTAAGACTACTCCCCCCCCTCTCCATATCACAATCAGGTTTCCCATTGTGGATGCAAAGTTCGTACGGTGGGTACACACACTTAATGCCAGGTTCTCACAAAGGTTTGTATCTTGCACACATGAACCAGATTCGCGGACGTGTTTTCGATCATGAACCCCATGCCCATTTCCGTATTTTCCTCATGACCAAAAGCCAGAAAGAAGTGGAACCATGGGCACCAAGCTCACGCTCGCGACATCATTCGCTTTTCTTACTTCGACGCCAACACCCCCAGTTAAGTCTTCCTGCAGCTCTGGGCGACTGTTTGTTTGCTACTGCGTGACGAGATGAACTCCTAAGTCTACAAGTATACTTTGTTTCGCTCGATTGAGATCATTTTTGCCGCGTTTGGATTCACTTTTGTCATTGCTTCCTCAAACAATGACTCCCGGTTTCACCGGCATCGCGTGATATCAAGAGAGGGATAATACACAGAAGACCAGCAACCTGGGTCTTTATGTCCGTCCTTCCCCTCCTCTTCTGCTCACCTCAACGGATGGCCCGGAGAAAGATCGACTGACAAGAGAAACGTGCAGAACACCGGACTATGGTCGCTGCCGCGAAGCGTGTCGTCCACCGACCGGTAGTTCTCCCGTAATACAATGTGTGGCGTTGCGTTCTCGTCGTTGTTCCTTGTGGCTTCGCGATGCCGAGCTTCCTTGGTGCCTGAGGTCATGGCGCATGGCAGTTTCTCGACGTTCAAGTATGTTCGCCACGCGGGTGACGAGTAGTGCAAGATTCTATCGCACCACCCTGGGACACGCGCCTTCACTTTGCCTCCTTTGTAGAAAGGTTCCTTGTGTCGTACGCGATACACGTGCAAGGGCCACGACGGGTCCTTGGTGGACACCGCGGGAGCTCGATGGGAGCGTTCTTGTACGTGGGGTAGAACGACGGCCACTTGGCAGCTTCCTTGAACGGCCGCATGCCCGGCACTGTCTCCATGTCGTCTTTCATGCTATCGTATCGATCGTGGAGCTCCATGTGGCGGTGCGTGCCGAGCAGCTTGAGCACCGTGTCCCCGTCGAGCGAATGGACTCGATAATTGAAATCGCCCATCCACACAACGTGGTCACTGCATGCCGCTAAGTCAAGCTTGCTGTTTTCCATCCCCATGGCTCTTGGGAGCTTGCGCGTCAAGATATCGAGCTGCTGGTGCCGACGTGCTGGCTGGTTCGCTTCTAAATGGCAGTTCACAAACGTCATCGTCTGGTCGCCAGCAACACAAAGCATCACGCCAAGCCCGCCTTTCGATCCGCTCGTAAACGAAAACTTGTGTGCGCCAGTGCGGACGACCTGAATGATGGGAGTAAGGTGCAGCGACGTAGATCGCGATGCTCATGGACTTGGATCGCAGAAACGCGCCGTCCCCTCGGCCACGGACATCGTGGCCACGACTGCGACGTCTTCGGTTCTTGCTCGGACTGGAAGATGCTCTCACGAGATCTGGTGCTGCAGCAGAAAAGATCGACGAGCTCGACGATCCAGCTTCGGTACTGCTTCCGACTCTGGTGGAGCTACTCCCGAGCCCAAACGAGCTGGTTTGCAGCATTGACTCGACAAAACTGTCATTCGGCTCGGAATTGTTGTTTGTTCGAGAGCAGACTGAGGTCTGAATAGGAGACGACACAAGTGGCGCCGACTTTGCTTGGACTTTAGACGGCGGGTGCAACTGCAGTCAAACGTATGAAGCCGTAGTGCTGCTGAGAGCTTCGGTTTCCGGGCTCATAGTGTTCAATCGAGCCATGACAGCTTGATGGAGATGCTTCGACACTTTCTCCTGGGTGCCCACGACGTGCAAATCGTATCCGAGCGGCAGAAACTCGGAGGGACTCGTCGCAGCCTCAACATCTCCGATGTACTGGTCTTTCTTGTCAGCAAATGGGTCCTTTGCAGCCATATTCCACAAGCCAGTGAAGATCTTGAGCTGGTGCGTAGTGCTGGTGGCGCTGGGAAGTGTCGAGTGGCACGGATCGGCTGGTTCTGGATCACCGCGCATGTTGGGGCACGTCGATGGCGAGAGACGAAAAATCCCATCCACGTCGAAATCTTGCGTCTGCTGTTCAAGTGGTACACCTCTTTCATTGTCATTGCGACCATCGTTGCTGCTGCTGTTGTTACTCGCCGCAGCACCCAAGCCGACTGTGTCCTTGGCGGTCCTGATTCCGCTGTTGCGAAGGGATTCTCGTCCCTGACGCTCAATGCGCTGCAAGCGAATGACTTGGATGGCGCCCACATATGTTCCATGCATCCTCGCGCGAGTGTGCATGGCATGGACTTTCTCATCTCTGCGATCGCGCGACGAGTCGTCTTGGTTTCTGGTTTGCTGCCGCGGGGTCTGGGATTGCATGGATGAGAGAAATGTAGGTGCCATGGCTTACATCCACTTTGTGCGCTTTGGTTGATGTGCACGGACCAAATCTAGGGGTGGACTTCGTGCTCAAACCAAGCATCTTGTCTCGCGTGAGCAGCTACCCAGTCACGAACAGAAGGAGAAAGTGAAAATACCTTTGCGTGCCTATTGCCGGTGTGTGGTTCTGAGAAAAGCGATGTGATCTCGCCCAGATCTTCCGAAAGTATCCAATCTCCACATGTGATTGGATGCACCTGAGTGCTTGCACATCCATGCTGCTGCATATTGCTACTCCTCCGTCAGCCGAAGACCTAATTATAATTCCTACTGATGTGAATCACCGAGGGACGGAGACAGCATGTGTCGTCAACCCATCCAAAAACAACAACAGCGAAAGCAGCAGCATCGCATGATAAGAGTAACCCACATGAAGCATAGACAGCGGGACAGGAAAGAACGTCAAAATCGACTTCGATCGGAAAGTGCACACTGCTCCGCATCAAGCGCACACACTAACGCATCAATGCGCAAATATGGAGGATGGCGTGAGTTGCACGACGATCAGAAACTCAGCCCAGACCCAACGCTCTGTCGATGCACACGCACAAACATCAAGTTGTACTCAGTACTCCTCAATGGCAAACATCTTCGTAGCAACCATATCTTTTTTTCAATAACTCGAGAGAAATGGGGTGGAGATTCTGTAGGACGCCGTCGCTCGTGGTTACAAGAACGATGGACCTTGTGAAGCAGTTTGCCCTTTTCTCCCATTACGCATAAATTTCAAATCGACCATCACTCGCTGACTTTTCTGATTGTCACTTTACATATAAATCTAGGAAGCCGAAACGGTTGGCTTTATGCAATTTTAGAAAACTAGAGAGAGAGTCACTCAATAAATCGGTATAGATTTCCCCGTGACTGGAGAGTCCTGACATCGGTTGTGAAAAGATTGTACTTTTATCAATGAGGTGTGACAATTGCTCGGGTGATGCACCATTGTGTGCGTTGCCAGCACCATTGCCTATCTAACATGCTCGTCAAAGTGCAATTGTCACGGTTTGGGGTCTTCTTGAGATCTAATTGGTCGAAAGTCGGAAAGTCGGGACTTGATTGGCTGAAAGTCGGGGATGATGGCTTGGACTCGGAGGAGGAGGTGGCAACTTGATGGCAAATTGGAAAGTGAATTGAATGGAGGACTTAGTTCGCTAGCGCTACGTCTAAGCCTCCCTGCATGCATGCCTATCCTTTTCTTCAACTGATTCGACTTTTCTTCCTATCCAGGTGTCCTGCCTGCACCTGTATTTTTATCTGACTAGTTCCATATAACTGTATATATTAGTGTTACATATGCATGAGAGCCTGACCTCGAGTTCAAGGTCAGGCACACGTTACACATGCCTTGACGCTCCGCACGCTATGCACGTGCGCCGTTAGGCACATGCCGGTCCTGCGCGCGTGCCTGGCGTGCGAGGTCAGGCACACGTGACAGCAATCGTATTTTACAGGGTATAGTGTAATATACACTCTCCAGTTACATACCAACCGCAAACCTACACGAGTTCCTTCATGTGCACAAGCTGAGTTATAGTACACAAACTGTGGCTGACGGTAGGACGAGCGCAGGGAAAACAAGACAGAATGTTCCTGTAAGAGGGCGCTGTTCACAACAGTCCCTCAAACACGGCACACACGCTTGTGCCAGAGGAAGCGATCTCCCGACTTGGAGGGAGGAACGAAGACTTGAGTACTTGGAGGAAAAATTGCAACTGAATTGAAAATGGTTATGGTTCCTGTCGCTACTTGCTAATGAACCCCAAGGGCTCCTACAGGTTTATAACTAAAACCTAAACATACACAATAAAACCTATGAATCTGATATATAAAACCTTGGGTACACTGAGGTTGAACCCAGGGGATCTTCGAGAAACTTGAACTTTCAAGTCTTATTTACAAATCCCTGCAACGTGATTGGCTCGCGCCACTCAATACAGGCGGCAGAAGAGACACGTCGGTCTCGGCGCCAATCCGTTTCCCAAGCAGGAACCATCACAATCAGTACTTGATAGTACCATGGATGTCAGCGCCTCAGTCACTGATTAGTACATGAGAACAACATTCCGCACTGATCAGCACAGAGAACACTCGTGACGTCATCGAATGACGTCACACGTGCATGTGGGGACTGTATTACCGTAATCCCTTTGTCATTTGTGTCTCCACAATGCACACTGAAGGTGGTGTGTTCCACACTATATCTGGGAACAGATCCACCTTATGATATGGCTGGCTTAGGGCAATCAGACATCATCCCCCCTTAAAGTCACAAGTTACCTTGCGATTTTGCAGACCTTCGGAGCAGTTCATTTGCAATGGCAATGAACGACCAAGTGACCAACGTGAACCTGAAGAACGTCCGTCGTCCAAGCGAAAGCAGACAGCTCCAGAACTCTTCGACATTTTCTCCCATCTGAGAAGAAGGGGGATCTCGAGTTCTACAAGGACGGTTCTTCAGTTGGCGTCGATCACGATCGCTGATGATCCGGAACCACACATCGCAGACAGAGGACTCATGGCGAAAACATTGTTCGTCTTGAGAACGAGAACAAGATGAGCGTCTGTTCGTCGTGGCAATGCTCGTGCCGAAAAGAAGAAATCCGCTGACGACAGAGCAAACTCATAGCTTGGTCGTCGAGTGTCGCCCCTGGCGACGCTACAGCAGTTCTCATAGCTCCCGGCGGACACGCGGGAACATCAGACCCAATGTCTGACGAGGCCTCCCACGTGTCCGAGCTCGGGGATATCCACGCCACCGAACTAGGTAGAAGCGGTTGATGGTTCAACAGCTTGCTTTCTCGCGAGCAGTCCGGTCGTCATCATGACCAAGAATCGACTCAACCACCAGCGATGCTCTCCCTGAGAGTCTAACAACGGGGCGTTGGGGCCTGAACGAGGAGGGAAACGATTCGAGCGACTCCGGAAGTGGAAAGAAGTGCTCAATCGTATGGCAAATCGAGGCGCCCTGCAGCAGCGTTGTTCCGACGCTTGAGGAACGCTCGCGAGGAGTCTCGAGAACCTTGTCGCCGCTCACGAGTCGAAGATGACGTCTGAAGAAGGGTTTCCGCCCAGTGTTCGGCTTTGGAGTACACGTTTCGAGAAACAGTTCCAACACCCGGCTTCAGGACGAACTTGTTCGACTCCCCAGAGAACGAGAAAATCCCTGGGTGCGAGCTTGGCCTTCATGATGCCTGTTGCGCTGTGGCAAAGGAAGGTTCGGCACGCGAGTATTCGTGGCGAGTACAGTCTCGTCTTCAAGAGTTGAGCGGTGAGGACCCCAATCCTGCGACGTTCTGCAACTCCTGTACGCGAGAAGAATCTACAGGCGATGAGACTGTTTGCTCTTCGCAATTAAAGTGAGAGGGAACCAAGCTTCCGATAAGTCGATCGTTTGCGGAAGATCTCGTAGGCCCGCAGATCCACTTGGAAGGTAAGGCTTACAGCTACCAACATAAAATGTCGGGTTAGAGCAGAGTGTAGGTATGTCTAGCGTGTAGGCAATCACCATGCATTTCACTACCTTGAACGGTCCGATGAACCTTGGCAGAAGCTTCGAGCTTCCCAAGTTGGACACTGCATGTTCAGGCAGGTTCGCCGTGCTAAGTAATACAAGGTCATTGATCTTATAAACTTGCTTGTTCTTCCTTCCGCTCTTGTCTGCTTGTTCCTTTTGCAGATCCTGAGCCTTTGCGATTGCGTCTCGAACAAACCTCACAACGGCTTGTCTCCTCACAATAAAGTCATCGACTTGCTGCTCTTCACGACTTGTTAGGTCGTCGAGGGGTTTCATCGAGTCAAAATTTGCTTTCAACTCGGAAGCAGCATTCAGGTCGTAAGACGACTTCGGCTTGTTTCCGTGAGCCGGAGTCCCTCCCCCACTTAAGGTAGAGACCTCACCCATTATGGAAGCAGGCACTCGAGGGTGAATGCCATAGTTCACATAAAATGGAGAGTGACCTGTCGAGACATGCGTGGAGTTGTTCAACGCAAGCTCGGCAAGAGGGAGAAACTCACTCCACTCTTTGAAAGACGTTGCGTAGCTGCGCAACACGTCTTCCATGACGCGATTCACTCGCTCTGTTTGACCGTCCGTTTCAGGGTGTGCCGCTGTTGACATGGGCAACTTGGTGTCCAGAAGTCCGAACAGTGCACGCCAGAACTTGGACGTGAAACGGGTGTCACGGTCAGACACGATCTCGACTGGTAGTCCATGTAGACGGAATACGACGTCTACAAAGACCTTGGCAGTCTTCTCAGCAGAGATCTTGTCCGAAACAGGCGCAAGATGAACCATCTTGCTGAATCGGTCCACAAACACAAGGATACCATTGCGTCCATGTGTGTCTCTTGGAAGTCCGAATATGAAATCCATACTCACAGACTTCCAACTGTCCGATGGGACAGCCAATGAACGAAGTGGTGCCTGCGTGGAACCAGAGGGTTTCACTCGTTGGCAGATCTCGCAAGTCCTCACATACTTGCGCACCCACTTGTACATGTGTGGCCAGTAGTAATCCCGGGAAAGACTGAGAAATGTTTTCTCACGTCCGAGATGGCCACCCGAAGGACTGTCATGGTACTCATACAAGAGTCGATGACGCAGACCTTCGTCGTTGGGAACAATAACCCTTGCTGTATCCCCTTGTTCGACCGCATAGTACAACAACCCATTGTGTACTCGGAAGCGGTGAACTCGCGATCTTGTGCGCGACGGAAGACCTTGCAGTGCTTTGTCCGAAGGGTCCTTGAAGTACTTCAACAAGTCCTGACATGTTTCGTCAGACTTGTACCTTTCGACGATCTCTTCTCGCACTGTAGTCGCAGCTCGCACCGCGATCGCTTGAACATCTTCACAGAGTCGACACGCTCCGTCCGTGTCTTCACTCTTGGTCTTCGGATCGTAATTCGGACGTCTTGACAGCGCATCGGCTAAGATGTTCGTCTTGCCTGGCTTGTAGTGTACAACAAAGTTGTACTCTGCAAAGAAGGAGAACCATCTCGCCATTCTTTGCGACAAATGAGGAGTCTTCACTGCCGTACGCAGAGATGCGTGAACAGTGTAGATAGCAAAGCGCTCCTCGCCAAGCAGATACACACGGAACTTGACCAAAGAATACTTCATCGCCAGAAGTTCCTTCTCATGAACTGGGTAGTTCCGTTCTGCGGGTCGGAGTTGTCGTGACTGATACGACACAACTCGCTCGTGACCCTCATCATCGTGTTGCATTAAGGCGCAACCGATGGCATAGTCGCTCGCATCACAGACGACGTGGAACGGCTTGTCGTGGTTTGGCAGAGCCAACACAGGAGCTTCTCGAAGACTCCTCTTGACTTCTTCGAACGCCGTCTCATGGTCTTTCGACCACTTCCACTCAACGTCTTTCTTCAAGAGCTGTGTGAGGGGTTGCACCAACGCTGCATAATTGCGCGTGTACTTGTGCAAGTAGTTGGCTAGACCCAACCATTGTCGTAGCTGTTTGACGTTCTTTGGCACTGGCCAATCGTCAATAGCTTTGACCTTCTCCGGATCGACTCGAACACCGCTCTTGCCCACAAAACAACCGAGAACAGGGATCTCGGGGGCGAAGAACATGCACTTCTTCAAGTTTGCGTAGAGTTTGTTCTCACGCATGACCTGGAAAACTTGACGAAGATGATCGAGATGAACATCGACATCAGACTTCCCATTCGTGGTCTTACTATGAACGAAAATATCGTCAAAGTAACTTGGTGCAAATGTTCGCAGAGGACGAAGAACGTTCGTGACCATTCGATTGAAGGTCGCAGGAGCATTCTTCAGTCCCTGTGGCATCACTAACCATTCCCACAGCATACCACTCGGGGTACTCACTGCGGTTAGTGTAACATCGTCTTCGCGCATTCGAATCTGATAGAACCCATCTTTCAGATCGATAGCACTAAAGACGGTGCTGCCAACCATTCCATCAAGGATCATGTCCTTGCGTGGAACCGGAGTCTGGGCTGGAATTGTCGCGTCGTTCAGCTTGTTGAAAGCGTGAACAATGCGCCAACCTCCAGTTGCCTTCTTCACACAGAAAGTGGGGCTGCAATGCGGAGACTTGCTCTCCCGCACATGACCAGCCTTAGCACGTTGTGCAAAGAACTCGTCGATTGCCTCGACTTGTTCCTTTGGCAACGGCCACTGTCTTGTGATGCAGTACTTCGTGCCAGGAAGTACATCAATCTCATGACGAATGCCTCTATCGAATGGCAATTCGTCCGGCACCTTGTCAGGGAAAATGTCTTCATATTCCCTGGCAAGCGCATACACGGGGTTCTTCTTGAGGGCGTCCCACGACTGCTCCTCGAACCTTTCCTTCCGTGTCTTTTCGTCCAACACATCTGCATCCGCACTCGATGCTGTGTTGACGAAGCCTTCGTCGACCATTTCGACGATCGCACACACCTGCGCAATATCGCCTCTCGCTAGGCTGCGCTCCAGTGTCTTCTTGCTCATCGATGGCAAGGAAATCAACTCTTCGGACTGAACTTGGAGGATTTTCAATCTTCACGTGACGGATTACATCCACGTCACCTTCTTCATTGTAGACCGCGATATTCACAAACTCGCTTGGAATGTCTTGTGCTTGGACACTCCCTTCGTCATCACCACTTGTACCTTGATCAGGGAACTCAAAACTCTTGACGAAACACTCTTCTTGCTGGTCTTCTTGTCTTGGGAAGGGTGTTTGTTCCACTTCCATTCACTCTTGTCAACGCCATCGCGAACCTTCCCGTCGTCGATGGGAAAGGAGACAATCTTTTTCTGGCGCCTGACTGCTCCACCTCCGTTCGTCGTCTTCAAAATGGGTACCACTTGTGAACATGGGGGCCATCGCACACCGCAATATCACAAGGGCCATCTGGGATCTCTTCCACAGATGTGTACACCCATACCACTTCATCCGTTGTTGTGCAGCACAAGTCAACATCTCGTGACTTGCCAACGGAGATCTTCATATTCATCCAGTCAATGCTAGGTTGGTAACGCTTCAACCACGGCATTCCCAGGATGATGTCAAACTTGTCATCGAGGTCGAGTAAAATAAACTCGTCTTCACCTCGGAAATCTTCACACTTGATTGCCAAGCGCACCACGCGCTTCGGCATCTTCACAGTTGACCCATTTGCCAACCGGACGATCATTGTCTTCTCTTCATACGCATCAGGCACAAAGACACCATGCCTGACGATCACTTCATTTCGAACAAAGTTGTTCGATGCACCAGTGTCAACCAAAGCTCGTAGAGGCGTTGCAATACCGTCTACATGAACTTTGTGAACGATCAAACTTGACGTTTGACTGACACTCTTCTCACTCATAGTGGAAACTGCATGTGCTTGATGCACATAGGGGCCAGAGTCCTGTGTCTCCACAACGTCCACAGTCCTCTTTTCCGGGCCAGTAGGAGGCCCCTCCCCTACTGTCCATTCCCGTTTTTTGGCCCAGGTGACCGCTCGAACCGACGACCGTAAGAACGATCGTGGTTGTTCGAACGAGCACCCTGTGTCGTTTGCCGACCCGGCAAAGACACCTTGCAGTTCCGAGCAATGTGACCCGGCTTCCCGCAACGGAAACACTTCCCATCGTTGCGAGGACGCTCATTTCCAGGCGTGGAAATGTACGAGATGTCCATGGGCTCGGGACCATCATGCATGGCATTTGATTGCCGCATTGGTCTCGACGCAAACCCGTGGAACTTCGCTTGCTTGATGCTGAACTCTTCTTGCATCGCGCGCTCAATGGCTTCGTCCAGCGTCTTGGGGTACTCGCGGAACAGTTGGTTCCGAATCGGACCATCGTTCAGACCCGTCATGAACGTCACGACTTGCGTCGGAACGTCAATCGGCTCGTCAACGATGCTCGACACCAAGTAACGAGCACGTTGTGCATACGAGTGAAGGTCGAAACGGCCTTGACGAAGCTTGAGGAACTCGGCGCGCGCACGGAACTCGCTCTGTGGAGGTTCAAACGCCTTCTTGAGCTCGGTCTTGAAGTGGTCGCAGCTGGGGAAGCAGTTTAGATCGGCTAAACGCTTACCATACGCCCAGCTTTTCGCACGACCCGCAAGGTTGGACATCGCGAACAACACTTGCTGCGAAGGGTCTCGCAGTTGTCTTGCAGCGATGGCTGCATCCAACTCGACGAACCATCGTGAGAGAGGCTCGTTCTCTCCGCCGCGATACGGAGAGACGTCAAGCTTCAGTGGCACCGTCCTGATTGAGGAAACAGGGGTTGCGACCTGCTTCCGGGAGGACATGATCTCGTGGTGCATGAAGCTGACCACCGCGCTCTTCTGGTCCTCCGGAGACGCCGATCAAAGCAGACTGACCACAGCAGCCTCTCCGATGACATCTCGCATGCGCTCAAGCGCCATCCACTCATGAGAAGACAAATGAGGGAAACCCTCAATAGTCAACTCGACAGTTTCCGGTACTGCTGGACCGAGTGGGGTTCCTGTAGCATCCATGTTCCAACACAAGGATGCTCGCAGGGTCTTGGACAGGAATGCGCGACGTGCTTAAAGCCGCGTCGTCAAACCTCTTCACTTCAC
This sequence comes from Globisporangium splendens, assembly GCA_006386115.1. Classification (NCBI taxonomy): domain Eukaryota; phylum Oomycota; class Peronosporomycetes; order Pythiales; family Pythiaceae; genus Globisporangium; species Globisporangium splendens. Next base: position 52,330 of record VFIW01000073.1, on the reverse strand, counting down.
TGGGTCGTTGGAAGGACCGCTCGAAGTGCTACCAGGTGTAAGAGGGCGCTGTTCACAACAGTCCCTCAAACACGGCACACACGCTTGTGCCAGAGGAAGCGATCTCCCGACTTGGAGGGAGGAACGGAGACTTGAGGGCTTGGAGGAAAATTTGCAACTGAATTAAAAATGGTTATGGTTCCTGTCGCTACTTACAAATGAACCCCAAGGGCTCCTACAGGTTTTATAACTAAAACCTAAACATACACAATAAAACCTATGAATCTGATATATAAAACCTTGGGTACACTGAGGTTGAACCTACGGGATCTTCTAGAAGCTTGAACTTCAAGTCTTATTTAAAATCCCTGCAAAGTGATTGGCTCGCGCCACTCACTCCAGGCGGCAGAGACACGTCGGTCTCGTCGCCAATCCAGTTTCCCAAGCAGGAACCATCACTCAGTACTTGATTAGTACATGGATGTCATTGCTCTGTACTGATTAGTACATGAGAACAACATTCTGCACTGATCAGCACAGAGAACACTCGTGACGTCATCGAATGACGTCACACGTGCATGTGGGGACTGTATTACCGTAATCCCTTTGTTATTTGTGTCTCCACAATGCACGCTGAAGGTGGTGTGTGACACACTAGATCTGGGGACAGATCCACCTTCATGTAATGGCTGGTTTGGCCCATTACATATCTCATGAGTGGATGGCGCTTGAGCGCATGCGAGATGTCATCGGAGAGGCTGCTGTGGTCAGTCTGCTTCGATCGGCGTCTCCGGAGGACCAGAAGAGCGCGGTGGTCAGCTTCATGCACCACGAGATCATGTCCTCCCGGAAGCAGGTCGCAACCCCTGTTTCCTCAATCAGGACGGTGCCACTGAAGCTTGACGTCTCTCCGTACCGCGGCGGAGAGAACGAGCCTCTCTCACGATGGTTCGTCGAGTTGGATGCAGCTACCACTGCAAGACAACTGCGAGACCCTTCGCAGCAAGTGTAGTTGCGATGTCCATCCTTGCGGGTCGTGCGAAGAGCTGGGCGTATGGTAAGCGTTTAGCCGATCTAAACTGCTTCCCCAGCTACGACCACTTCAAGACCGAACTCAAGAAGGCGTTTGAACCTCCACTATAACCGGACACTTCCGAGTTACGCAGCACGGTACGTGTGTGAGGAAGCGTATTCAACGCTTCTCTCAAGGACTCTGTTCCGAGAGCGGTTGCCTGCTTCCTGCAATGCAACAATCGGTTACCTGTAGGTCTCTATAGAGTAACCGTCGATAACCAAAGACTCAGTTAACGGTAAAAATGGAACTGTTTATTTGTTGGAGGTTGCCCTCTGTAGAACAACCTGGATTATCTTTATGTAACTATGAACAATAGCAATCTCAAGTGTAATTACTCCCCATGGGGCAATGAGTGGCTATGAAAGACTAACGCTAGTTGTCTTATGTGATTGGATGAAATGCATGTTCAATTATATCCAATCGGGGACGCCGTCACTCAGACTGGCTGCCGGCTCCACTGTGAAGGTTCGAGCAAGTACGACGAACCTCATGGTTCGGTCTTAAACTTGTTGCGCGTACTCTACGTACCGCAAGGTTCGGTTTGGTTGTGTGGCACAACACAAGTGCGTAACCATGTTACAGTGTAACCCCGTTACACCACCCCCCACTTAAAGTGCGAAACACTCGAAGGGTCGGTGTGAGAAAATGTGGTGGTCACGGTACGACTCACGAAGTCGTGGTCAGAATTTATCGTGAGAGGCACAGCGAACACGCGTGCAAAGCTCTCCGAGAATCGTCGTAAAATCACAAGTGTGAACGCACACGTGATGGCGACAAACAAATCGGTGCGCGAGAAGATCGCCCGATGCGCGAGCGGCCCTACAGAAGGACTCGTTCAAAGATTGCAGAAGCTCGACGCTGAAAAGCGCGAGACGGCGAGCGCAAAACAACGCGCTGCCGCTGCGACCACGACTGCCACAGTAGACGTGAGCATGAGCGACGTCGAGTCGACTCAACCGAAGGCTGCTCCTGACTGTGTCAGTGAGCTACAATTTGGCGACCTCCCTGCCATCATGCCGATGAGCAGGGCATGCGACGCCGAAGACGACACGGCAGTCGACTACCAAGAGTACTCGCCCGAAGAAGGGGAGGAAGGGGAAGACATCACCGTGAAGCTCGGCTCCATCGACGAGTGGGTCGAGTACGAGGAGTTGCATTACGGGAGCGGTAGCCCCGAACTGCACGAGTTGGAACGGAATCCCTCGGCAGACGTCTCGATTTATCGGACGGATGAAGAAAATGACGTCGCAAAGACTGTCAAAGAAAGAGGGAAGGGGGAGGTCATCATTACCAATAATGAGACCGGACTGGAACCACCGCGAAAAGGTTCCGTCCATTATTCGCTTCCCATTATGCCGCCGCCAAATGAATGGCCGACAGCGAAAACCCCGGCAAATCTACTTGCGCGGGCGCGAGTTACACTCGAGAGCTACGACTCCGAGTTCGCACGATGGCGCGTAGCCGATCTGCGTGGACGTGACGGGGCACTACGTGTGCACCCGATCCCGGTTATCCTCTACGAAGGTGAGACCGAGGATCAATACGAAACCGCGTTCATTGGCATCAAGAACCGGTGTGAAACGTTTTGGCACTGCGCGTACATTGGCCACCGATCCTGGGGCACAACGTAGCCAGCGCATGCAATTCGCTGTGCAGCGCGTACAAAATACCGCGAAGCGATCAAGACTGTTGACCGTGCTCGTTCGAGTCACGTCGTTAACAAGCGGCAGATGGACGAGTCCCACTCGCCACCAACGCACGCTCAAAAGCGGCGACCATATCGGGAACGTCCTCGAGGAGGCGCTCAGCAGGCTCCCACGAGCTCTGCGACACATCGTACCCACGCCACTTCACAAGGTAGTGGGTGTTCCCCTTACGCCGCTGCACACGCAGCAGGCGCTCAACATGGTAGTGGCGCTGTCCCTGCTTGTCAATCAGCGGGACAGGTGGCGCCCTACTTCGCTTCAGCATCGGTGGTTGCACCAGATGCGATGGTTCAGATGGTTCACGCGAACGCATCGTCTTTGGGGGCGCTACAGCAAGCCGTCCGTACCCTTCGCCAGCAATATCTGGACGAAACCTCGCTGTTGAAGCAGAGGGTGACAGCGCTTGAGACGGAGCTGAAGGAAGCTCGTCAGATGCTGGAGGAGTACCATGTCCGCGGGAAGCACTTCCACGCGAGGTACGCTCCGCGAGTGAAGACGCTTTGGGAGAGGCACAACGCGCTCGTGTCTCGATGGGCGGCGTCTGAGCCCCCTGATGAGACCGACGTCTCCCGGACTGGGATAAAAATCCACAGTAGCGTCATGGTAGCGTTTCAGCAAACCCACGTAGAACACGGGGTGCGTTGCCATTCTCGTTGGGAGATCGAGCTTGTAATTCAAGTCTCCAATCTTCTCCACAACAGTGTATGGCCCGATAAATCGTGGCAACAACTTACTCCCGCTGGGGAGCGTTGTGACTGCATCGTTTGGTAGGTTTTTAATGCTTAAAAGCACTTTATCACCCACACAAAACGTTTGTTTGTTCTTTCTACCCGATTTATCGGCGTAGAGCTTTTGCTTGTCTTGCGCAGCAGCTAGTTGGTCGCGTACGCGACGCAACAATGCTGCGCGCTCATCGACAAATTGCCGCGCTGCCGCGACGGCTTTGTCTTGCTTTTTCGTTGCTCTCGCAGCGCGTGCTGCAGAGAGATCTATTTCTGCGCCGGTGTGTGACACCGCGCGTCCTTCCATTCGTGGCTGACGCTCACACGAGCAGTCGCCTGATTCCGTCTGAGACTGGCTATTTTTAGCACGAGTACCGTAACTCGGTACCGTGGGAGAGCCATCTATAGACACACGAGTACCGTAACTCAGTACCGTGGGTGATCCATCTTTAGGGACACGAGTACCGTAACTCAGTACCGTGCCCGACATGTCAATACTCTGCGTGCTGTCCGGTAAGACCGTGACAGATTCGGAACGCGATCGCACAGGCGGCGCATCGCGCGCGTCCACGTGAGCGGTCGACGCCACGTCCGGTGACGGAGGATCGCGCGCTCGCATCGAGCGCAGCGAGTTGCCCTCCCACCGCAGAACGTTCGACGCCCTCGAACAGAGTGGCGGGTACGCGCGGGTGCCGCAGCGAGTTAAAATAGAACGGAGTCACGGCCGTAGAGGCGTGCTCGCTGCTATTTATAGCAAACTCGGCGTACGGCAGCCAGCGGCTCCAGTCGCGGGGATGATCGACAGCGATGCTGCGAAGAATATCCTCGACGACACGGTTCACGCGCTCGGTTTGCCCGTCTGTCTCGGGGTGATCGGCAGTGGACAACGCCAGATCTGTGCCGAGCAGGCGAAAGAGTTCGCGCCAAAGGCAGCGGTAAAACGCGGGTCCCGGTCTGATACAATAGACTCGGGCAAGCCGTGATAGCGGAACACGTGCTCTAAAAATAGGCACGCCGTCTCTTGCGCAGTGACATGCTTGCGCACGGGTGCAACGTGCACCATTTTGCTCAGTCGGTCGACGAACACGACGACGCCTGTGTTGCGCGCCTTGTCTTCCGGGAAACCGAAGACGAAATCCATGCTGACCGACTTCCAGCAGTCTTGCGGAATCGGCAGCGGATGCAGCGGCGCTTTGTTCTTGCCCGCAGGCTTCACGCGCTGGCACTGCTCGCATGAGCGTACATAATTGGCCACCCATTTGTACTGGTATGGCTGCCAAAATACATTGGGCACTTGCAAGAAGGTCTTTTCACGCCCGAGATGCCCACTCGCTGGTGTATCGTGAAACTCATGAAGGATCGAAAGTTTCAGATCCTGGTCATGCGGTACATACACACGCGGGTAATCGAAGTTGGACAGTCGATGCCACAACAACCCGTCGTGGTAACTAAACCGAGCAAGCTTTGACTCGAGTTTGGCAGGCAATGGCTCTTTCGACGAGCCGTCAAAGTGAGCAATCAACAAGCGACATTCATCGTCCTTTGGATAAAGCGACTGAATATTGTCCTTGAGCTTTGTTTGCACTCGACTGATGCTCAGATGCATGAGATCAGGAGTGCGCTCCAAACACAGGGCGTCAGAGCTGCTGTCAACGCTCGACTCGTAATCTGGACGGCGCGAGAGCGCGTCCGCCAGAACATTTTCCTTTCCCGGCTTGTATTCGACCCGAAAGTTGGACTCGGAGAAGAATGCAAGCCATCGCGCCATTCGCTGCGATAAATGGGGGGAATTAATCGCGGTCCGCAAGGACGCGTGATCCGTGTACACAACGAACGGTGTTGCACCCAAAAGGTGGACCCTGAACTTCAAGAGGGCGTACTTGATCGCAAGCAGCTCCTTGTCGTGCACAGGATAATTCTTTTCAGCTGCTTTAAGCAGTCTGCTTTGGTATGATACGACGCGCTCATGGCCGTCATCATCCTTCTGCATCAGCGCACAGCCGATTGCAAAATCGCTGGCATCGCACACGACACTGAAGGCTTTCGTGTGGTCCGGTAACGCCAGGACAGGAGCGCGAACGAGCGACTCCTTCACGTCAATGAATGCATTCATGACATCATTCGTCCAGTCCCACTCGACATCCTTTTTTAAGAGATGCGTGAGCGGACGGACTCTTGCCGCATAGTTATGGCTGTACTTGTGCAAGTAATTTGCCAAGCCAAGCCACTTGCGCAAGTCCTTGACATTCTTTGGGATCGGCCAGTCGGCGATCGCCTTGATCTTCTCTGGGTCCGCGCGGACGCCAGCTTTGCCAACATAGCAGCCCAGGATCGGAATCTCTGAGGCGCCAAAGATGCATTTCTTCAGGTTGCAATACAGACTGTTGTCTCGTAAGCACTGCAACACTGAGCGCAAATGTCTCTTGTGCACGTCAACGGCACTGAGACCTTCTTCGGCACGACTGTGCACGAAGATGTCATCGAAATAGCTCGGTGCATACGCACGATGAGGACGCAGAAGATGTGTCACCAGACGATTGAACGTCGCTGGTGCATTCTTCAAACCTTGTGGCATAACGAGCCACTCCCACAGCATCCCGCTGGGTGTGCTTACTGCCGTCAAGGGAACGTCACTCTCTCGCATGAGGATCTGATAGAACCCATCCATCAGATCCAGTGCGGAGAAAACTGTCGAGCCGCCCATGGAGTCGATCAAGACATCCTTCCTTGGGATCGGCGTTTGTGCCGGAATGGTGGCGGCGTTCAGCTTGTTGAAAGCGTGAACAATGCGCCAGCCACCAGTCGCTTTCCGCACACAAAACGTGGGTGAGCTGTGTGGAGACTTGCTTTCTCTCACATGACCGGCGAGGGCTCGTTTCGCGAAGAACTCGTCGATTGCCTCAACCTGCTCGCGGGGCAGCGGCCATTGTCTGGTCACGCAACATTTGCTCCCAGGCTCGAGATCGATCTCGTGCCGTACGCCACGATCAACGGGCAGGGCACTTGGCACTTTGTCGGGAAACACATCTTTGAACTCCCACAATAAGTCAAAGTATGGACTGCCTTTCACGGTGTCCCAATCCTGAGCAGCAAACCGTTTCTGTTTGTCTGGCTCCAAAACACTCTCATCCGCAGTGGACGAGGTGCATAGTTTGCTACGCGTGAACGCAGTCGGAACGACGATCTCGCGGATCTGATCACGCTCTAGATCCGTAAGAAAGAGCTCATAGCTCATTTCTTCGAGGGATACAATCGCCTCAGCGGTACTCGGTAGCTCATGGAGCGCCGCAAATTCAGCGAAGAACACTTCGTCTGATGCGTTTGCTTCCGGACTGCGCGTCGCGCGTCTGAGCGCCACGTCAACGTGAGCGCGATCTATCGACGGATCCGAGATCCTGTCAAAGGCGCGCAGCGAAGTTGCAGTTGCATTGAGAGATGGGGCAATCATATGCGAGGCGGCCGTTTCCTCAGCAACAGATGCCAACGCACTGTCTCTCTCGCGAGCTGACAACTTGCGTCGTCCTCGTCGGTTGATGCGAACGCGCGACCTCGCGGTTCTGAGCTCCAGTACTGCACCGTCAGGGTGGTACGAGCTGGCTGACGCGTGTACACCTGTACTGTCGCTGTCACTTGTGGGGGCTGGCTCGGGTGCTCTGGAGCCGCACACTTGCGCACCAGTGTCCACGTCTGGACTTTCTGGCGCTTCCGCACAAACTGGGCTACCTGCCGCAGTTGATCTCGTTGCTGGGCTCCCTGCCTCAGCGAATCTTCTAGCTGGGCTCCCTGCCACAGCGTGAGTGTTTTGAGCGGGGCTCGCTGCCACCGCGTGTCTTCTAGCTGGGCTCCCTGCCACAGCGTGTTCAAAGCTCGCATCCATTGCGTGGAAATTTTCCCGCAACCTTCGCTCTTCATCAGAGGAAGGGGTGGAGCTTCCGATTGTGCGTGTTCGCCAATCGATCCAAGGCTGATGTTTCGCCAGCCAAGGCATCCCTAGGATGAGGTCGTACTTCGGCCCCATCGCTAGTACCACGAACGTTTCTTTGCAGACAAAGTCGCAAAAACTGAAAGAGAGTTCGACTTGAACCCCTTCAGTGTGTACTGTCGACCCATCGGCCAGACGTACGATCATCTTCTCGCGCTTGCCACTGTGGACAAGTCGCTCATACGCTTGCAGACTCTGTTCCAGAGCTGCCTTCAAGACGAAGTTCTGTGACGCACCGCAGTCAACAAGAACCGTCATTTTCTTCTCATAGCCCTTCACATCGGCGCTATATACCAACATCTCACTCGGAGCCTTGTTGTCAAGAGCTCCTGGGACTAAGCTTCCCATCTGCACGACTCTAGTAGTCGGCGACGCCGAAGCTATAGAGTCTGTCTCAGTAGAAGCGGGACGCTTCTACTGAGACATTCCGTTTCCCTTTCTTGCCACAGCGGATCTGCCACCTTGATGAGCGTGGTTGCCGCGCGGTGTTTGGTAGTCCCTCGCCTGATTTCCAGTGCGAGGAGCAGACTGCCTTGGAGCGGGACACTTCGACTGATAGTGTCCTCGCTTGCCACAGTTAAAGCAGGTCACTTCGGCGCTGCTGAGATCCATTGGTGTCGGACCGTGGAAGCGCCGCTCATTCGTGACTGCTCGGTGGCTGTGATGCGCACCGTTGTGGCGGCCAGCGTTCCAATCAGGTCGGCTGACTCTGAACGATTGCTGCTCAACGAGCGCAATGCGGATCGCACCTTCCATCGTGGCCGGCAAGCGTCGGTACAACTCCTGACGCGCTGGTCCACTGTTGAGGCCGTTGAGAAACGCAGGCACTTTCATAGACTCAGGCAAAGGGCTGGTCGTGATCGCCGCGCACAGGCTTCTCATCTCCTGGATGTATCGTTCCAGTGAGAGTTTCCCTTGTTTCAAGGAGAAGAAACGACCTTGCAACAGCACTTCGTTGTTCGGAGGCTGATACATGGCGGTGATTCTCGCACGGAAAATATCCCACGTGTCGAATGCACACTCATCGGCGAGCAGCGTCGAGAATGCCCATTCCGACGCTCGACCGCGCAGGTTCGAGATGGCGTAAGACACCATCTGCTCGTTGCTGTCGATGAGCTGAGCCTTGGCGCAACGCTCCACGGCGAGCAGCCAGTGGATGAGCTTGTCGCCATCCGCACCATCGAATTTCGGAGCGTCGATCTTGACAGCTCTTGGGCGGGGAGTTTGGGACGCGGGTGTCTGAGGCGCAGAAGCCGCACTCGACAAAGACGTGGCTGCACCAGCAACCACAGATACCACTCGCTCGAGCGCTTCGCGCGACTCAGCAGCTGAGCGCAGCATCTCTGCGGTCAAGCTTGCGGTGGCTTGCATTTGTGCTTGCGCACTTCGTTCTCCTTCGAGGCGCTGAGCGTTCGAGAAGTTCTCGAACTGCTCGAGTCGAAAGATTTGCTGTTCCGGCGACGCCGAGAGCACGTCTAGGGCGACTTGGTCGCCTAGCGCTTGTGCCATTCGGGTCAGCACACTCCGGTGTTCAGCCGAGAGGTGCGGGAACTGCGCAGGGTCAATTGACGCCATTATGAATCCTTGAGGAAGCGATTCAGGCAGTCACCTCTGCCGGGTCGTAGATTGACTACGAGTGCTACCAGTTGTAACCGGACACTTCCGAGTTACGCAGCACGGTACGTGTGTGAGGAAGCGTATTCAACGCTTCTCTCAAGGACTCTGTTCCGAGAGCGGTTGCCTGCTTCCTGCAGTGCAACAATCGGTTACCTATAGGTCTCTATAGAGTAACCGTCGATAACCAAAGGCTTTAGTTAACGGTAAAAATGGAACTGTTTATTTGTTGGAGGTTGCCCTCTGTAGGACAACCTGGATTATCTTTATGTAACTATGAACAATAGCAATCTCAAGTGTAATTACTCCCCATGGGGCAATTAGTGGCTATGAAAGACTAACGCTAGTTGTCTTATGTGATTGGGTGAAATGCATGTTCAATTATGTCCAATCGGAGGCGCCGTCACTCAGACTGGCTGCCGGCTCCACCGTGAAGGTTCGAGCAAGTACGACGAACCTCATGGTTCGGTCTTAAACTTGTTGCGTGTACTCTACGTACCGCAAGGTTCGGTTTGGTTGTGTGGCACAACACAAGTGCGTAACCATGTTACTGTGTAACCCCGTTGCAGAACTCAAGAAGGCGTTTGAACCTCCACAGAGTGAGTTCCGTGCGCGCGCCGAGTTCCTCAAGCTTCGTCAAGGCCGTTTCGACCTTCACTCGTATGCACAACGTGCTCGCTATTTGGTGTCGAGTATCGTTGACGAGCCGATTGACGTTCCGACGCAAGTCGTGACGTTCATGACGGGTCTGAACGATGGTCCGATTCGGAGCCAATTGTTCCGCGAGCACCCCAAGACGCTGGACGAAGCCATTGAGCGCGCGATGCAAGAAGAGTTCAGCATCAAGCAAGCGAAGTTCCACGGGTTTGCGTCGAGACCAATGCGGCAATCAAATGCCATGCATGATGGTCCCGAGCCTGTGGACATCTCGTACATTTCCACGCCTGGAAATGAGCGTCCTCGCAACGATGGGAAGTGTTTCCGTTGCGGGAAGCCGGGTCATATTGCTCGGAACTGCAAGGTGTCTTTGCCAGGTCGGCAAACGACACAAGGTGCTCGTTCGAACACCCACGATCGTTCCTACGGTCGTCGGTTCGAGCGATCACCTGGGCCAAAAAACGGGAATGGACAGTAGGGGCGGGGCCTCCTACTGGCCCGGAAAAGAGGACTGTGGACGTTGTGGAGACACAGGACTCTGGCTCCTATGTGCATCAAGCACATGCAGTTTCCACTATGAGTGAGAAGAGTGTCAGTCAAACGTCAAGTTTGATCGTTCACAAAGTTCATGTAGACGGTATTGCAATGCCTCTACGAGCTTTGGTTGACACTGGTGCGTCGAACAACTTTGTTCGAAATGAAGTGATCGTCAGGCATGGTGTCTTTGTGCCTGATGCGTATGAAGAGAAGACAATGATCGTCCGGTTGGCAAATGGGTCAACTGTGAAGATGCCGAAGCGCGTGGTGCGCTTGGCAATCAAGTGTGAAGATTTCCGAGGTGAAGACGAGTTTATCCTGCTCGACCTCGATGACGAGTTTGACATCATCCTGGGCATGCCGTGGTTGAAGCGTTACCAACCTAGCATTGACTGGATGAATATGAAGATCTCCGTTGGCAAGTCACGCGATGTTGACTCGTGCTGCACAACAACGGATGAAGTAGTGTGGGTGTACACATCTGTGGAAGAGATCCCAGATGACCCTTGTGATATTGCGGTGTGCGATGGCCCCCCATGTTCACAAGTGGTACCCATTTTGAAGACGACGAACGGAGGTGGAGCAGTCAGGCGCCAGAAAAAGACTGTCTCCTTTCCCATCGACGACGGGAAGGTTCGCGATGGCGTTGACAAGAGTGAATGGAAGTGGAACAAACACCCTTCCCAAGACAAGAAGACCAGCAAGAAGAGTATTTCGTCAAGAGTTTTGAGTATCTCTGATCAAGGTACAAGTGGTGGTGACGAAGGGAGTGTCCAAGCACAAAACATTCCAAGCGAGTTTGTGAATATCGCGGTCTACAACGAAGAAGGTGACGTGGATGTGATCTGTCACATGAAGATTGAAAATCCTCCAAGTTCAGTCCAAGAATTGATTTCCTTGCCATCGATGAGCAAGAAGACACTGGAGCGCAGCCTAGCGAGAGGCGATATTGCGCAGGTGTGTGCGATCGTCGAAATGGTCGACGAAGGCTTCGTCAACACAGCATCAAGTGCGGATGCAGATGTGTTGGACGAAAAGACACGGAAGGAAAGGTTCGAGGAGCAGTCGTGGGACGCTCTTAAGAAGAACCCCGTGTATGCGCTTGCCAGGGAATTTGAAGACATTTTCCCTGACAAGGTGCCGGACGAATTGCCATTCGACAGAGGCATTCGTCATGAGATTGATGTGCTTCCTGGCACGAAATACTGCATCACAAGACAGTGGCCGTTGCCGAAGGAACAAGTCGAGGCAATCGACGAGTTCTTTGCACAACGTGCTAAGGCTGGTCATGTGCGAGAGAGCAAGTCTCCGCATTGCAGTCCCACTTTCTGTGTGAAGAAGGCAACTGGAGGTTGGCGCATTGTTCACGCTTTCAACAAGCTGAACGACGCGACAATTCCAGCCCAGACTCCGGTTCCGCGCAAGGACATGATCCTTGATGGAATGGTTGGCAGCACCGTCTTTAGTGCTATCGATCTGAAAGATGGGTTCTATCAGATTCGAATGCGCGAAGACGATGTTACACTAACCGCAGTGAGTACCCCGAGTGGTATGCTGTGGGAATGGTTAGTGATGCCACAGGGACTGAAGAATGCTCATGCGACCTTCAATCGAATGGTCACGAACGTTCTTCGTCCTCTGCGAACATTTGCACCAAGTTACTTTGACGACATCTTCGTTCATAGTAAGACCACGAATGGGAAGTCTGATGTCGATGTTCATCTCGATCATCTTCGTCAAGTCTTCCAGGTCATGCGTGAGAACAAACTCTACGCAAACTTGAAGAAGTGCATGTTCTTCGCCCCCGAGATCCCTGTTCTCGGTTGTTTTGTGGGCAAGAACGGTGTTCGAGTCGATCCGGAGAAGGTCAAAGCTATTGACGATTGGCCAGTGCCAAAGAACGTCAAACAGCTGCGACAATGGTTGGATCTAGCCAACTACTTGCACAAGTACACGCGCAATTATGCAGCGTTGGTGCAACCCCTCACACAGCTCTTGAAGAAAGACGTTGAGTGGAAATGGTCGAGAGACCATCAGACGGCGTTCGAAGAAGTCAAGAGGAGTCTTCGAGAAGCTCCTGTGTTGGCTCTGCCAAGCCACGACAAGCCGTTCCACGTCGTCTGTGGTGCGAGCGACTATGCCATCGGTTGCGCCTTAATGCAACACGATGACGAGGGTCACGAGCGAGTTGTGTCGTATCAGTCACGACAACTCCGACCCGCAGAACGGAACTACCCAGTTCATGAGAAGGAACTTCTGGCGATGAAGTATTCTTTGGTCAAGTTCCGTGTGTATCTGCTTGGCGAGGAGCGCTTTGCTATCTACACTGTTCACGCATCTCTGCGTACGGCAGTGAAGACTCCTCATTTGTCGCAAAGAATGGCGAGATGGTTCTCCTTCTTTGCAGAGTACAACTTTGTTGTACACTACAAGCCAGGCAAGACGAACATCTTAGCCGATGCGCTGTCAAGACGTCCGGATTACGATCCGAAGACCAAGAGTGAAGACACGGACGGAGCGTGTCGACTCTGTGAAGATGTTCAAGCGATCGCGGTGCGAGCTGCGACTACAGTGCGAGAAGAGATCGTCGAAAGGTACAAGTCTGACGAAACATGTCAGGACTTGTTGAAGTACTTCAAGGACCCTTCGGACAAAGCACTGCAAGGTCTTCCGTCGCGCACAAGATCGCGAGTTCACCGCTTCCGAGTACACAATGGGTTGTTGTACTATGCGGTCGAACAAGGGGATACAGCAAGGGTTGTTGTTCCCAACGACGAAGGTCTGCGTCATCGACTCTTGTGTGAGTACCATGACAGTCCTTCGGGTGGCCATCTCGGACGTGAGAAAACGTTTCTCAGTCTTTCCCGGGATTACTACTGGCCACACATGTACAAGTGGGTTCGCAAGTGCGTGAGGACTTGCGAGATCTGCCAACGAGTGAAACCTTCTGGTTCCACGCAGGCACCACTTCGTTCATTGGCTGTCCCATCGGACAGTTGGAAGTCTGTGAGTATGGATTTCATATTCGGACTTCCAAGAGACACACATGGACGCAATGGTATCCTTGTGTTTGTGGACCGATTCAGCAAGATGGTTCATCTTGCGCCTGTTTCGGACAAGATCTCTGCTGAGAAGACTGCCAAGGTCTTTGTAGACGTCGTATTCCGTCTGCACGGACTACCAGTCGAGATCGTGTCTGACCGTGACACCCGTTTCACGTCCAAGTTCTGGCGTGCACTCTTCGGACTTCTGGACACCAAGTTGTCCATGTCAACAGCAGCACACCCTGAAACGGACGGTCAAACAGAGCGAGTGAATCGAGTCCTTGAAGACGTGTTGCGCAGCTACGCAATGTCTTTCAAAGAGTGGAGTGAGTTTCTCCCTCTTGCCGAGTTTGCGTTGAACAACTCCACGCATGTCTCGACAGGTCACTCTCCATTTTGTGTGAACTATGGCATTCATCCTCGAGTGCCTGCTTCCATAATGGGTGAGGTCTCTACCTTAAGTGGGGGAGGGACTCCGGCTCATGGTAACAAGCCGAAGTCGTCTTACGACCTGAATGCTGCTTCCGAGTTGAAAGCCAATTTTGACTCGATGAAACCCCTCGACGACCTAACAAGTCGTGAAGAGCAGCAAGTCGATGACTTTATTGTGAGGAGACAAGCCGTTGTGAGGTTTGTTCGAGACGCAATAGCGAAGGCTCAGGATCTGCAAAAGGAACAAGCAGACAAGAGCGGAAGGAAGAACAAGCAAGTGTATAAGATCAATGATCTTGTATTACTTAGCACGGCGAACCTGCCTGAACATGCAGTGTCCAACTTGGGGAGCTCGAAGCTTCTGCCAAGGTTCATTGGACCGTTCAAGGTAGTGAAATGCAATGGTGATGCCTACATGCTAGACATACCTACACGCATGCGTCTACACCCGACATTTTATGTGGTAGACTGTAGCCTTACCTTCCAAGTGGATCTGCGGATCCTACGAGATCTTCCGCAAACGATCGAGCTGATCGTGAAGCCTCTCCACTTGATTGCGAAAAGCAAACAGCTCATCGCTCTGGAGATTCTTCTCGGCGTACAGGAGTTGCAGGACGTCGAAGGATTGGTCCTTCACTGCCTCCAACGCTTGAAGACGAGAATGGTACTCACCACGAAGTACCTCGAGTGCCGAACCTGCCTCTTCCACAGAGCGCAACAGGCGATCGTGAGCCAACTCACGAGACTTCTCGTTCTTCTGGAGTCGAACAAGTTCGTCCTGAACCTGTTGGAACTGTTTCTCGAAACGGGACTCCAAAGCCGAACACTGGGCAGAACCTTCTTTCAGGACGTCGATCTTCGACTCGTGATCGGCGACAAGGTTCTCGAGACTCTCGCAGCGTTCCTCAAGCGTCGAACAACGCTGCTGCAGCGCCTCGATTTGCCCACGATGAGCACTCTTCCACTTCCAGAGCCGCTCAATCGTTTTCTCGTTCAGCCCCACCCCCGTTGTTAGACTCTCAGGGAGAGCATCGCTGGGTGGTTGAGTCGATTGTTGATCATGAAGATCGACCGACTCATCGTCGAGGAAAGAAGCAGTTGAACCATCAGCGCTTCTACAGAGTTCGGTGGCGTGGATATCCACCGAGCTCGGACACGTGGGAGCCTCGTCAGACATTGGAGTCTGATGTCCCCGACGTGGTCCGCAGCTACGAGAACTGCTTGTAGCGTCGCCAGGGGCGACACTACGACGACCAGAGCTGGGATTCGCTCTGTCGTCATCGGGAGTTCTTCTTTCGGCACGAGCATTGCCACGACGAAGAAGACGCTCCATCTTGTTCTCGTTCTCAAGACGAACAAATGTTCGCCATGAGTCTCTCTGGGCTGCGATGTGTTGGTTCGGACCATCGCGATCGTTGATCCGACGCCAACTGAAGAACCGCTCCTTGTAGAACTCGAGCTCCCCCTTCTTCTTCAGAATGGGAGAGATGTCGAAGAGTTCTGGAGCTGTCTGCTGTCGCTTGGACGACGGACGTTCTTCACGGTTCACTTGGTCACTTGGTCGCTTCATTGCCAATTGCAAAGTGAACTGCTCCGAAAGGTCTGCAAAAGTACGCAAGGTACTTGTGGCTTTAAGGAGGGATGATGTAATGGGCCACAACCACCCACTACATGAAGGTGGATCTGTTCCCAGACCTAGTGTGTCACACACCACCTTCAGCGTGCATTGTGGAGACACAAATAACAAAAGGGATTACGGTAATACAGTCCCCACATGCACGTGTGACGTCATTCGATGACGTCACGAGTCTTCTCTGTGCTGATCAGTGCAGAATGTTGTTCTCATGTACTAATCAGTACTGAGCAATGACATCCATGTACTAATCAAGTACTGAGTGGTGGTTCCTGCTTGGGAAACTGGGCTGGCGACGAGACCGACGTGTCTCTGCCGCCTGAAGTGAGTGGCGCGAGCCAATCACTTTGTAGGGATTTTAAATAAGACTTGAAGTTCAAGCTTCTCGAAGATCCCGTAGGTTCAACCTCGGTGTACCCAAGGTTTTATATATCAGATTCATAGGTTTTATTGTGTATGTTTATGTTTTAGTTATAAAAGCTGTAGGATCCCTTGGGGTTCATTTGTAAGTAGCGACAGGAACCATAACCATTTTTAATTCAGTTGCAATTTTTCCTCCAAGTACTCAAGTCTCCTTCCTCCCTCCAAGTCGGGAGATCGCTTCCTCTGGCACAAGCGTGTGTGCCGTGTTTGAGGGACTGTTGTGAAGAGCGCCATCTTACAGAAGACAAATGAGGGAAACCCTCAATAGTCAACTCGACAGTTTCCGGTACTGCTGGACCGAGTGGGGTTCCTGTAGCATCCATGTTCCAGACAAGGATGCTCGCAGGGTCTTGGACAGGAATGCGCGACGTGCTTAAAGCCGCGTCAACAAACCTCTTCACTTCACTGGGTCGTTGGAAGGACCGCTCGAAGTGCTACCAGGTGTAAGAGGGCGCTGTTCACAACAGTCCCTCAAACACGACACACACGCTTGTGCCAGAGGAAGCGATCTCCCGACTTGGAGGGAGGAAGAAGACTTGAGGGCTTGGAGGAAAAATTGCAACTGAATTAAAAATGGTTATGGTTCCTGTCGCTACTTACAAATGAACCCCAAGGGCTCCTACAGGTTTTATAACTAAAACCTAAACATACACAATAAAACCTATGAATCTGATATATAAAACCTTGGGTATACTGAGGTTGAACCTGCGGGATCATCTAGAAGCTTGAACTTCAAGTCTTGTATAAAGTCCCTGCAAAGTGATTGGCTCGCGCCACTCACTCCAGGTGGCAGAGACACGTCGGTCTCGTCGCCAGCCCAGTTTCCCAAGCAGGAACCATCACTCAGTACTTGATTAGTACATGGATGTCATCGCTCTATACTGACTAGTACATGAGAGCAACATTCTGCACTGATCAGCACAGAGAACACTCGTGACGTCATCGAATGACGTCACACGTGCATGTGGGGACTGTCTTACCGTAATCCCTTTGTTATTTGTGTCTCCACAATGCACGCTGAAGGTGGTGTGTGACACACTATATCTGGGAACAGATCCACCTTCATGTAATGGCTGGTTATGGCGCATTACAGCAAACTCGATCGTTCCAAGGTGGCTCACCCAATCGTCTCCATGGTATGACACCATGCATCGCAGCGCATCTTCCAACACGAGGTTCTGACGCTCGGTTTGTCCGTCTGCTTGCGCGCGATGAGACGTTGTCATGCTCAGCTTGATACCCATGAGCTTGGTCAGCGACTTCCAAAAGTCCGACGTGAACTTGGGATCGCGGTCGCTGATGATGACCTTCGGCAAACCGTGGTGACGAACCACTGCCTCGAAGAATACCTTGGCGGTACCTTCGGCATCTGCTGTCGAGTGTGTTGGATGGTACTTCGGACGCTTCGACAACTTGTCCACCGTGACAGAGATTGCATCAAAACCTCCGGACACTGGAAGTCCAGTGATGAGATCCATCGACACAACATCCCAGCATTCTTGGGGCGTCGGAATTGGCATCATCAAGCCGATCTTCTTCCGATTGTTCGACTTCCATCGTGCACAAGTCTGGCAACTGCCAACATACTCGTGAATGTCTTTTTCCAAGGCGGACCAGTAATACCATTGTGCCGCCTTTAGCTGTGTTCGACGAACTCCTGGATGAGCAGCCACAGGAGCATCGTGAAACTCTTGAATAACATCAGTGACCAACTTGCTCGAGTTTGGTACACACAATCGCAACACCAGGTGCTTCGTTCGCAAGAACAGAAGACCGTTGCGCTTCTTGAACTTCTCGTTCCCTTCGCGACTCTGCCACACTTCGGCAAAACTTGGGTCGCGGGAATAGCCAGCTTGAAAGGCTTTCTTCGTCGCTTCGGACAAGTGAACCTTGTCCACTGCGTGTCGACGGTGTGGACTTGCTCTTGCCGCACTGCCACGGCGCGTCTCTCCCCCCGAAAGTCCACAGTGGAGAGAAAGACGGAGCAATCCGAATCTGGCAAGTGACGTAGAAATGCCGCGGACACCACATGACGAGAAATAGACTGCGACCGAGCGTGACACGCATCATCGCAAGCGTGCACTTGGGGAGTCGAAACTACGGGCAACTCATCGGATTGCTTGACTTCTTCCGGTCCTGGTCGAGACAAGGCATCAGCCACCACATTGGTACTGCCTTTCACGTGGTGCAGGACAAAATCAAACTGGGAGAAGAACGTCAGCATCCGCGCAAGCTTGGGAATCACCTCTGGATAATGTAGCATCCACCGACAAGCCGAATTGTCCGTAAACACATCAAACTGACGACCATGAAGGTAGCGTCGCCACTTTGACAACGCAAACTTGATTGCGAGCAGCTCTTTCTCATGAGCAGGCCACTTTTCCTCATACTGCCCAACCTTCTTTGAATAGAAAGCAATGGGAGCGTCAAACCCGTCGATCTTTTGAGACAAGACACCGCCCATGCAGTAGCCCGAGGCATCCGTTGTTACCGTGAACCGCCAGTCAAAGTCAGGTAAACGCAACGTCGGAGCCTGTTGCAGTGCCAACTTCAAGGCACGAAAGGCGTGATCATGTTCGGATGACCATGTCCACTTTGCATCCTTCTTGATCAGCCTATGCAGCGGCAACGCAATCCGCGCAAAGTCGCAAATAAACCGGCGATAGTATCCGGCGAGACCGAGAAAACTCAACAATGTCTTCTGCGTCGTCGGAGTAGGATACTTCTCGATCGCGGCTGTCTTCTTTGCGTCGACTTGGATCCCTTCAGCCGTGACTGTGTGACCGAGGAAATGGACACTGGACTTGCCGAACTCGCACTTGGACAGGCGAGCGTACAACTTCTCATGACGGAGGACTTCACAGATCATCGCCAGATGTTGCGCATGATCTTTCATCGAGCGGGAGAAGATACAGATGTCGTCGAGATACACGACAACAAACTTGAATTTACCAAAGAGTACTCGCATAAGGCGAGACCATACTCCCGGCATATCCGCTAATCCCATCGGAGCGACACACCATTGGTACGTTTCCTTTTGCGACCTAAAAGCCGTGTAAGGACGACTGTCAGGCTTCATGCGCATCTGGTGATAACCTTGCGCGAGGTCGATCACCGTGAATACCGTCGCACCGAGCATCTGATCAAAGAGTTCCTCTATGTGTGGTAGAGGAATCTTGGGGATCTTCGTCTGACTGTTGACATACCGATAGTCGATGACCCATCGTATCGGCACCTTTGTGCTGCCACTGCGCAGCCATTCAGCGCGCTTCACAGCCATACCCGTCGCGGGATCCTTTTTCGGAACACCGAAGATATTGGAGATCCATGGGGAGTTCGATATTTCAATCCATCCCTTCTTCACATTGTCGCGAACGAACTCTTCCAACGCGCCTTGCTCTGTCTTGGACAGACGAAACGGCGGACGCGAGCTTGGCACTGCGTCTGGCTTCGGCTGGAGCTCAAAGTTCACAGCACGCTCTGGCGGTAAGCCATCCGGCAATTTCTCTGGGAAGCAGTCCCCGAATCGATCAATGACAGGTTTCAACTCTGGCGGGACGACTGGAGAAATGTCGTTAACTGCGGACACCTTTACGACGAACAACTCTTCATACTCTGCATTCTTGATCTTGGAGCAGATTTCACTACCGCTGCGCTCGTGCACAGAGGTGTCTTCCGACAATGCAAACGTCTGCTTTCTCCAATCAATGATCGGGTTGTGCTTGACGAACCATGGTTGACCGAAGATGACATCGTGGCTGTTGGGTAGATCCCATTCCGTAAACTGCATTGCCTCAAACTTCTTGTCTTGTACTTGGCACGATGCTTCCACCTCGTTCACTTGTTTCTTGGTCCTTCTGCTGTCGAATCCTTGCGCTTCGATCACTGCTGTATTCAGCACTTTCTTCACCAACCCACGCTGGATCAGGTTGGTCGAGGCGCCGCTGTCAATTAAAATGCGCACATCATTACCATCAACACGGCCGTTCACCACGAAGAGGTTGCTCTTACGCGCAATGCCCACTGCGTTTAGCTCCGCATTGTCAAACACAATGGGATAATCCACTTCATCCACTGTCGCCAGGTTGTGCTCAACCCTCGGACTTGATCGACGAGCTCGCTGTGTCGGACGCTGATATCTTGAGTTGCGCGTCGTCTGCGGCGTGCTCGCTTGTCTCTGCTGGCGCGGCGCACGACACTCTGACGCTCGATGGATGTCCAGGTCGATTGCAATTGAAGCAAAGGCGCTGACGCAAACACTCTTCACGACCCAAGACTCGGACATTGTCCACTTCCATTGGACTTGCACCATTCAGTCGGTATTGGCGATTGTCGAAACGCCTGTACCTAGGTTCTGAGCGGGACCGACCTCCATCCGCAGAGCGACGGTGCGAACGGTCATAATCCAGCGCTAGAGTGATGGCTTCCGACAACGTGGAACATCGGCGATAACGCACCTCCGTTCGGATCGCTGGAGCTAATCCTCGCACAAAGTACATGATCTTGTCGAGCTCACTCATCTCTTGAACTTGTGTGATAACATGCCTAAAACGACTGACGTAGTCGTCGAGGCCACGGCACTGACCCTGGGATAGCTCACCCAACTGGTCGCGCAAGCGCTCTTGTAGATCGGCGGGAACAAATTCGTTTCCTAGTTCCAGGAAGAATTGATCAACCGTCTCGATCTCTGTCTTCTTCACAATGAACCACTGGGCAGCTCCTTGCCGCAGGGTTCCTCCCAACATCGCCAAAAGGCGTGGTTGAAGACTAGCATCCTGTCTGTCAATGTTCCTCGCCTTTAAATGGTCTCCGACTTGCTCTTTATATAACTGAAACGATTCTTGTAATGCTCCACTATACACCGGTAATTTACATCCCTCTAATTTTATCTCTGACTCCCGTTTTACTTGCTGGAATTCTTTGATCATCTCTGCTTGCTGGTTTAGCACTGCCAGCATACTCTGCAACAACTGGGCATTCGTTGGTTCGTTCATCTTTGCACTTTTCTTGACTTGACTTCACACTTGGTATTTTACGTAACCGGTTTCACTTGACTTGGCAGGCAGGGACGGGAGTCGAGATTCTATCTTATGGGATCTTAAAAACCAGTATAATACGAAGCTATACTTTTATTTATTTATTTATTTATTTTTGTTTCTTTTATTTTTTGATTGCGTATTTTTAGTCGAACTTAGGCGGAGGAACTTGACCTGGACGCAGCTTGGCCTTCCCAGTAGCTGTATTCGATGCCGGCGGGTCTCGTAGCGCGCGGCGAAAACACTCGCCAATACCGTCGGATGCGTCGGTGATTCCTTGAGCGATCCGGATTAGAGCCTTCTTTGCGCGTTTCTTCTGCAGCTTGTCTGGACACTTGTCCACGTGCTTCTCTAGCACTTCACAGATCCGGAAAGCCTTCGTCAGACAGTTCACGAGGTCTTGACGGGCTTTATCAGCTTCTGCAGGTTTCGGCACGCCTAAGTACGTAAGACTGCCTTGAATCGGGACCTGCTTGACGCGCGGCTTCTTGGGCATCGAGTTGGGGAGGTCACCAACTCTGGGAGTTCACAATCACAGTCTTGATCCTCTAATGAGGGCTTCACCTAGGCACGCCTGACGATGACACCACGGAATAACACCCTAAAGAACACAGACAGTTAGGGCGAACCCGAGACACCGTGTCACTATTAGAGAAACCAAGGTAGACCAGAACACAGAATTACGCACAAAAGCACGACTGGCTCAACACTACAGGAGTTACTGCCACAGAACACCAAAGGGTCAACGCACCGACAATGATTCCGGTATTTATGTCACTAAAGCAACACCCGTTCAGAAAGCGGCTCGAATAACAACCTCGGAGGTGCCTGGCTTGGACGACGCCGGCGACTTGAACGCTTGGAAACGGCCACACTCCTTCCCCGGACGCAAAGTGCTACCAGATGTAACGGTTTGGGGTCTTCTTGAGATCTGATTGGTCGAAAGTCGGAAAGTCGGAACTTGATTGGCTGAAAGTCGGGGACGATGGCTTGGACTCGGAGGAGGAGGTGGCGACTTGATGGCAAATTGGAAAGTGAATTGAATGGAGGACTTAGTTCGCTAGCGCTACGTCTAAGCCTCCCTGCATGCATGCCTATCCTTTTCTTCAACTGATTCGACTTTTCCTCCTATCCAGGTGTCCTGCCTGCACCTGTATTTTTATCTGACTAGTTCCATATAACTGTATATATTAGTGTTACATATGAATGAGAGCCTGACCTCGGACTCGAGGTCAGGCACACGTTACACATGCCTTGACGCTCCGCACGCTAGGCACGTGCGAAGTCAGGCACATGCCGATCCTGCGCGCGTGCCTGGCGTGCGAGGTCAGGCACACGTGACACCAAATCTCGCACCACCTATTATTGGCCCATCGGCTAGATGCTTTAAACTATGGCTACTAATTGATTTTAAGTGCTAAAATTGGCGTTGTTAGACTCCTTATCCAGGATCCGATGGTCATTTGTGCAGATATGTCGTTATCATTTGTAAAACTGCATTTGTCGGGTGAATTTCTTACAATAATAAACCGAAATGTGATTTCATATGCCTTTTGTCACTAGGCACAACTCTCTATGGTGAAAAATCCAACATCTCATTATCGCAAGTAATAATTACATCAGGCGAAATTAAAATGTATCTCATATGTGTCCTCATCATAAATAAAACGTACTTAGTGAATGTGACGTTTGTGTTTTCGTACTTAGTGCAATGTATTTAATTCATGGAAGAAATGGGTAGCAACATACCATAAGGGAAACAAATAAGTACTTATCCACATGCTTATGGAATTTCCTTGCATTCAAAATGATATCACCAAATTCTGGAGCAGCGATTTGCAGCTGCACTGTAGTGAATTTTTCGTTTGTGACAGGAGAGTGGGACTTTGAGAGCAGAAAAGACACAAGTTGGAGATGGTCCACCTCGTTTCCCATTTTCCTTCTTTATTTGAACTCGAATACCGCTTTCATTTGGTATCTTTAGCGCATCTGTGAAAGCCGAAAGCATGGGCAACGCCAACGCCAGGACGACGAAGCGCGTTAAAGGCGACCCCAGAGCGCTGGTAGATGTGGTGAGCCGTGGGGACTTGAAAGGTGTTCAAAGGATTCTGGCTGACAGCAAGACTAACGTGGATGGCAAGGTCAACGGACGGACGGCACTTTCGCATGCTGTCGAACGCGGGAATGCAGAGATTGTGCAGCTTTTGGTTGATCGAGGAGCTGGCGTGACCGAGAAGGACGAGTATGGAAGAAGTCCTTTGTGGTATGCGGCTATAGCAGGGAAGACAGAGATTGTTCAGTTTTTGGTCGATCTTGGAGCTGACGTGACCGAGAGGGATCGGTATGGAAGAAGTCCTTTGTCGTATGCGGCTGAAGCATCCAAGACAGAGATTGTTCAGCTTTTGGTCGATCTTGGAGCTGACGTGGCCGAGAAGGACCGGTATGGAAGAAGTCTTTTGTCGTATGCAGCTGAAACAGGCAAGACAGAGATTGTTCAGCTTTTGGTCGATCTTGGAGCTGACGTGACAGAGAAGGACCGGTATGGAAGAAGTCTCGTGTGGTATGCAGCTGAAACAGGCAAGACAGAGATTGTTCAGTTTTTGGTCGATCGAGGAGCTGACGAAATCGAGAAGTACCTGTTGAGAAGGAATTCTTTATCTTATGCGGTTAAAGAGAGCAAGACAGAGATTGTGCAGCTTTTGATCGGCCTTGGAGCTGACGTGACCGAGAAGGACGAGTATGGAAGAAGTCCTTTATCTTATGCGGTTAAAGAAGGCAAGACAGAGATTGTGCAGCTTTTGATTGATCGAGGTGCTGACGTGACCGAGAAGGACTCAAACGGAAGAACCACGTTGTCGTATGCCGCCCAACAAGGACACAGTGAAGTAGTTTCGTTTCTGCTGAAATCTGGCGCATCCCCGAACGGAACGATTGTTTGGAATGAACCGCAGTCCGAGTGCGAGACGTCTCTCACTCTGGCTGGTCGTGCAGGGCATATGAGCATCGTCAAAACTCTGATTGAGGCAGGCGCAGACGTGGATGTCCGAGCTCCCGATGGCGAGACACCGCTGATATCGATATCGCGATGGGATTACGCACCTGGTGTCCAATTGCTCATCGAGAAATGTCGCAGTGGCGTAAATCCATTTGCTACCCGATCAACTGCAAGAACTCCATTGCTTCCTGGTACCTTGGAAACCATGCATGAACTGTGCACAAAGACACATGAGTTTGCAGCTGTGACTACACGGGTGATGCAACGGCTGCAAGACGCCTGCTCCCAGTTGGAGCAGCAGGGTATGATTGAAGTCCAATCAGAAGCGCTGGCAACGTTGATTCCCATCGTGTTCCGTTTTTGCCGACTGCTGTTTCGATGCAAAGAGCAAAAGCGACTTCTGTCTCGACTTATTTCCAGTCTTGCCATCTCAAGCGCAATCAGTGATTTCCATGAAGAGTTGGATCATTTTGCGGCGCTACTACATTGAGCCTGCAAGAGAGTGACTGGAAGGATCAGTGGCTTACCGACGAAACAAACACGATGCAGTTTATCTATGAAAAGCTGGTGGATGACGGAGCCCTTGTCGACGGTCTCGACAACAATATGGCAAGACCGTGCAGCTGTCCTGCTGGTGAATACACTGCGAAAACAACGAGGTACTAATCAAGAAGCAGTAGACGCCATTGAAGATGTTAAAAATCGATTCCTTCGAGTGTGGGCATGGAAGAGCCATCTGTCCCAGATTGGTTTATATCTCGCGAGGATGTGGAGTTTAACGAGTGGAATCGAACTGAAGGTGACGCTTATATCACGACGTACGAAGGCAAGTGGCTGAAGACCAAGGTGATCGTTGCAACATCACAATGGATGGACAAAAACGAGTTTCAGAAAGTTGCAGATCGCTGGTACTCACTGAGTCACCCGAACGTGCGAAAGCTCTTCGGAGCTTGCCATATTGAGTCGAAGCCTTTCTTCGTGTACGAGTATGGGAAGCGACTACTGGATGTGCTGATAGAAAAGCAGCAATCCCCTTGGAAATATCTGTATGATGCGGCGCTTGGTGTTCAATTGCTCCATCAACGCAGCATTGTCCATGGTGATCTGCGATGCTCAAACATCGTTGTCGGTTTGGATGGTGTTGCAAAAGTTGGTGGGCTGGAATATCGCATGGATCATTATTACTTCTGGTTCGATACAGAACAAGCGGGTTGGGCTTCCCCTGAACTACTTTCCGGTCAAGTCAAGTCTCTTTCGTCCGACATCTACGCGTTTGGAATGTGCATTTTGGAAGCGATTACTCTCAAGAGACCTTGGTTTCCGCTGGAATTATATGGATATTATCGAAATGTCAGACGTAGAAAACTCCCAGATCGCCCTGAAAGCTTTAGTGATGACCAGTGGGACTTGGTCACAAAGATGTGTGCATACAAGTCTGCCGATCGCATATCGATCGGGTATGTTGTGCTTCAGTTCAAGAAATTTGTTGAGACGAGAAATTATCTCGTCCTGGTCGCCCATGATACACACATTGAGGTACGTGACATATCACACTGTGAACAGCAACTGAGTTATTTTCCACCAACATTGCCTTTCTTTTTTCTTCGATATATACCAGCCATCAGAGTATGCAAGCATCGACACATTCCAGTTTCCACAGCTTGAGTTAAACACAATTCCAGTCAAGCTGCAAACGATTCGAGACCGATGTCAACAATTGCCTGAGTCCAAGTGGCTTGTCCGTGATGTGTGGCCAGCGCTAGAGTTTCTGTTCCACACCATGGTGTCACAACAAATACGGCCAACAGACACTGTTGCTGAGAAATATTGTGCTGCCTTACGCAGTTTGGACCGATACCTGCGCACTACGTTGTCTGAAAAATCGACTGCTCACGCTGCCAGAAGTCGACAAGTCGCTGAGTCCCACCACGTGATTTACGAAGAGCTGGATCGTTTGCTTGACATGGTGCATGTGAGTAAGAGCCACCCAATCCGGAGCTGGAAGCGCAGCGAAGCGAGCATTGATCAGCGGATTCTAAAGGATGCGAATTGTGTAAAAGCAAGCGCGATACCAGGAGCTGTGTCGCTGAAAATGTTCGGTTTATCAAGGACAGAACTTTGTGATGGCAGAACTGGTGACGAGCCTCAAGCTGTGCCAACGTGGTTCTTGCCTTTGCGAAAACTTCAATTCTCCTCTTCCAGCGAAATTGGACAAGGCGCGTTTGGAAAAGTGTATAAAGGTGTTTGGCTGGATACTCCGGTTGTGGTGAAGTTCATGGGGTACGAAGGCGACAGGGACACGATTTCCAACGAGCTCTTCCTTCACGAAGTACGAGTGTGGCATCGACTGAAGAAGCACCCGCACATTGTGGAGCTGTATGGTGCCTGCCACGTCGACAAGCGTTATTTTGTGTGTGAATACGCTTCGAATGGGGATTTGCGAGACTATTTGAAGCGAGCTGGAAACGGCCATTTGGTTTGGGATAAACTCTACGAGATCGCGCTCGGACTTGCGTACATGCATGGGTTGAGCGTCGTCCACAACGATCTCAAGTGCGACAACGTGCTCGTGGGTATGGATGGGAAGGCGAAGCTCATTGACTTTGGGCTGAGCGCGATCGTCGGCGACTCTGAAATCATGGTCGAGATGAAGTACATGGGGGCTGTTCATTGGAGATCGCCCGAGTATCTGGCTGGTGGGCGACCGTCGTTTGCCTCCGACGTGTATTCGTTTGCAATGTGCATCCTAGAAGCAGTCACGGGCGACATTCCGTGGGGGAGCAACGTGCTTAGTGCTGTCGTCAAATATCGTGTGCAAAGAGGAAACATTCCACCGCGACCTGGAACGATGAACGACAAGCAGTGGAACCTGATTGCGTTGATGACAAAGCAGAATCCGTCCGAACGAGTGAGGATGACGTTTGTCGTGGACAAGCTGTTCGAGATCTCAGAAGCGGAAAAGAGTCGCGCTGCTGCAAGTCCAGGTGTCTCGTGATTCCAATCGTCTTTTTGCTTTCATTGCCGAGCACCAGTGCGACCACGTCTATAGATCAAAATCTTCAGTTTTAGATATTGCATGATTCTGCATACTCATTATTCTCATCTGGCAATTACAGCGTGTGGATGCGTAACGAAAAGAAGAAAAAAGCGCATTGAAAAACGAATAAATCCTTTATTCTTGTGTATTTGTTTCCTTGGTCCGTCAACTCTACGTCAGATACTTTGAATGAAGAAAAAGTGTATCCTTATCTGGTTTTCATGCATGGTGCGTCTGATAAACATGATTGGACATACAACACTTGTCTAAAACGACTGCTGTCACTGCATTTGAACTCCTTGACACCGCATGTGCGAAACGAAAAACTCCTGTGGAACGCGAAGTTGTGCAAAAACCCAGCTCGCACACTCTCGGTGGCACTGACTCAATGAAGCATGGTTTTCGAATTGATAAACTTGACGCTCTCATTGCGAAATTTGCGGTCTACCCCACAGATTACGCAATACCAAGCCCCAAGACTAAAGCGAGAGAGAGAGAGAGAAGGTAATTCTATTTAACTTATGATCAACATACAGTTGAAGAACTCCTGAGTCTCGTTAACACTGCTGAGAGTGAGGTGTTTCTAAGTTTTGACGGTGTGGCACCGATATCATTGTCGAGTAGAGCTGCGACTTGGGACATAAGTACTTGATCGTTTCCCAGCGATTCGTCGGTGAGTATCTTCGCATTCTTGGAGTTCATTGCCATGTTGGCGAGAAGATCGGCCATTTTGTTTTGTTCTCGTTTTGTGTGATTCCAGGAGATCCACGCAAAGTTGGCGATGATTTGGTTTACCCGAACTGCTAGTGGCTGCAACTCGGTCTGGCGTATTGAGGCGAACCCGTTCTGGGATGCGATAATCATTTGGCTATCTCCGAAGACTTCCAACTTGACTTCATAGTGCTGCAGGTAGTGTGCACTGCATGCCAGACCATCTTTCAGTGCGCTGTATTCGCACCAATTGTTCGTGACCTCCGGTCCCATGTACGCATAGCCGCATGCTTTGAGTTCCCATTGATTGCTTCGTTCATTCAGGAAGATGAGTGCCCAACCGCTGCCTCTTGGACCTGGGTTGCCGCGTGCACCTCCACCGAAATACAAACGCGCCGTCGCCCATGCTTCCAGTTGGCGCGGCAAGTCTTGTCTCTCCAGTACGCTGAGCATTTGGTTCAGGCACGTTGCATTGATCTTTTCTCCTTGGAGCGTTCTCATCCGCCCCAAGATTCAATCAAGAACCAGTGTCCCATCCTGCAGTAATCAGCTTTTTTCGGAGTTTCGACCAATGACGGAGCCTTCTCCTGAACAGCCTCCTGATGGTGGCGGTACGAATTCCGCATGTTCTGGTTGGGACCCCCATCGCGTTGAAGAAATAAAAAGAGGCATGATGGGCCAGACACCGCCTCAGCCTGATGTTGCTCACCCAGAGAACAACACTCGGACTGATGCCGCAGTGCGTGAAGCGCGTCATCGTGCATGGGTTCAGCGATTGACCAAGATCGCTACACGTCCATGGAAGACCAAACCCGATGATGATCTACGAAAGATGGTGCCGGCCGAAGAAGAAGCGTTGAATGCCTGGATAATGGGTGCTCTCGTCTTAGACGCGCCTCCTGCATTCCTCGCCTGTACCCACACTTTCCTCCAACGCATGGCCTATGTCAAATTCTTTGAAGACTGCCTCGAAGGCACAGTCGTTGCTGTGGTCCCTCCGCGCATCTTGATGCCTGAACACATCGCGGAAAAGACAATTCTTATGCAATTACTTGCATCCGAGCCAGCCGGCTCTGCAGGTTATAAGAATCTGTGCGAGTGGATTCAGAATGTCAAGCGTTTGTACTACACTGCGGCGACTCGGCGTTTAACCTTCATTGTCAAGGACCAGTCCACTGCAACGAAGTGGCATCGACGAGAGATTAAATTTCGCAACGAAAAACTCGTTCTCCTGAGCACCGCCAAGCTCGAGGAAGAAGATGATCGATGCGATATCGACAATACTATTCCCCACCAAGCGGATGCACTACAATATCAAGTCCGTGTTGTAGCTCCCGGCTTAGGCAATGACGTTGTCGGCCAACTGATAGCATTGAGCACCGAGTGTGAAGTCGTGTCCATTGCGCGCGCGCCGCGAGCACGGGATGGCGCATACGACTCTAATTTCTGGGTCGTTATCTTCAATTCCGAGGAATGTCCCCCTCAGCTCAAAGATGTCACCCACATCTCTGCTAAAGGGTTCTCGATCTTCGTTCATCATCATCAGCGGTACAGCCGAATCCCTTGCTTTGAGTGCTTCGACCCCTCGCACCCAAAAAGCAAGTGTACTCGAGCTCCTGGAGATTGTCAGATGCAATTTCATCGCGACTTCGAACCAGAAATCAAGCAAGCCAAGGAAATGTCGAAATTTGAGCTACAGCACATGTCTCTTGAAGTCCGATAAAAGTACATTGGCAATCTCTCCAATAGTTTGGGCAAAGTCATGGCCAACCTGAAGACCAAGGCAACTGAGAAAGCGCTGCTCTCTGAGATGCTCCAGCCTGCTGACTCGAGTAGCAGCACCGGCTCTGCAGCAGTGGCAGCAGCGGCCAATTCTGCAACAGACGCTCAATCGGTTACGCCGTCGGAGGCAGAATGGTTCGATCCAGCCAACCTCAAGAAACAGAAGGGGGCGATGAAATCCATGATTTCAACCTCAGCGACCACACCAGTGAAGAGTTCACCGGCGTCGAAAGGGCAACCCCATCCAGCTTCTGACGTGACATCAGCTGGTAGACGAGCGCCAAAAGGCGGAATCTTAAAGGCTGCTCCGAAGCTGACTTCTGTTATTGGCACATCTCCTGGAACAGTAGCCAGCTCTGGTAACATTGGTACCGGGTCTCCAGAGACAAGTATCAAGGCTTCTAACGGCCAGAGCAACCGCAAGGCTCTCCAGGCTCGAAAGAAGCGCGAACTTGAACTTGAGGCCGTTCTGGCTGGGAAGCTTTCTCAGCTGATTCTGTCCTTGATGGGGTACAAGCAAACTCCACTCAAGCGAAGCAAAAGATTGCTATCGACGCCCGCTTAAGCGCTGCTCAGGCAACATTAGACATTGCTAAGGAGCATCTGTCCAAAGCGTCTTCCGCGCACACCGCAGCTGCTGCAGCGGCTGCGACTGCAAAACGCAAATTCCATGACGTTTCAGCCAAAGCGCACAGTTTTGCTCTCGATCGAGACGAACACAAGGAGGCAGACACCAGTGGTCGTGATGAGGAATCTTCATCTGCGAATCGTGAAGCTGGACAGTTCCAACGTCAGATTGAATTGCTTGATTTGCAGCAACGTGTGACAGCAAAAGAAGCAGCAGCCGCATCTCTGATCCTCCAGGAGGCCAAGAACGCCAAAAATCGAGCGAAAAGGCAACTTGATTTGCTCAAGAAGCGAGCCAAAGCTAAGAATTTGGGTCACAAGGATGGCGATCAGCATGCTGGGAGCAAGACTTCTACGACAGCAGCTTCAGGATCATCTCCCGCTGAGAATACCGAAAGCCAAGGAGATCAAGACCTTGCTTATACGAAACTCAGGGAGTTTGTCAAAGCTCATGTCGTCCGCGAGCACAGTCCCACTGCGCAGACTCAAGACGAGGAGCAATCAAGAACGAGCCAACCCGGCTCGAAGTCTTTTCCCTCAGCGTCTAGAGATAATGGATCGGCAAACCAGCAACCATCATCGGAGCCATCAGCTGACACCACCTCTGGGTACTCTGAAGATCCCTCGCACTTCGATGTCACGATGTCCTTGGCGGATTCCACGTCGATGGATTCCACGATGCACTTGCAAGATCTGACGGGAGGTGCTGTGACCCCGCCAAATGGTCAAGCCACTCTCCCTCTGCCAGCAGAGGTGACTAAAGCCTTTCACCAGGAAATGCGCAGTCAAAATGGTACCGAGGACGCAGGCAACGGTGCTCCCTCGATGAACCAGCCAACTCCAGGCAGCGCTGACCAAGATTTTGGACACATTGACTCTGCTGAATCTCGAGATGCAGACCCAACGAGTGTCTTTGGTCCCGGGCCAGAAATCAATGCGGCGATGGGTAGTGGACTAGGTACAGGGTCGACGGATGATGAACATCGATTCCAGGAACCGGAGCGAGAACCAGATTCCCACTCTCATACGTTAAATCGGCCACGAGCACGAAAGATCCCAGAACTTGCGTCCTCAGTTTTAAAAGCAGCGGCTTCAACGACACCAGGTCAATCCGAGGCCAGTCAAGAGTCAACTTTTTCCAATGACAGTGAAAGCGGCGAATTTGAGACGCCTCCTTCCTCACCGTCTCACTCTGTCCAGGACGATGGGCAAGTACGCAAGTCTCTGGTTGAACGATTGGTTGGATCGAAAGAGGAGCTCGAACAATTGACGGCTGCTGAACAAGCCCTTCGAAGACAGCATTTTCGTGCAAACAACAAAGCCATGCACAACTGGACCACGGCGACTCGACAAAATCGAAGATTCAGCTTGCCTTCAGTTGATCCAAGCGACGTCTCCAAATTGACTGGATGGATTCCCAGTCACGTGGATGCTCTAAGTGCGCTCGTTTGTGCACTGCCTTTTCCACTGGAGGTCTTGCGCATGTTCCCAGTGAAAAAGCTTCTTGATTTCGGGCACAGCATAAACAGTCAAGCTCAACGCGCATTAATCCGGCATCACTCAGCTGACGATGCAGTTAGCGCGCAAGTGCGAGCCTTTTGCAAGAAATGGGCATCGGCTGTTGACGCCTGTCCGCAAGGCTCCGCTCGTTGGTCCATGACTGACAACATCAAGCAGTGGAACAGACTTGAAAAGCTAGATGATAGCCTATTGACCGCGACCGTCTCGCGACCCATTGACCCAGACAAATGGGCAATTCTCAATGTGATAAGTCTTCTACTGCCCAGCATGTTCCCCAAGCACGAAGCCGTTGGTCACGTTATGCCTGAAACCCGAGCTGAAGAATATTGGCGTTCGTCTTCTCTTCAATCAGCAATTGATGCGATTGTGGGCACGACGACGTCATGGTCGCTATTGGCGCACCAGCTGGAGGTCCAACAGCGGCACAATCAGAACTAAAGGCACCCATGGTGCCTCAACTCGCACTGTACTTGGTGGCAGTTCAGTGCGAGCAGGGGGAGATGGCTCAACTGTCTCTCCGGCGGAAGTACAGCGTGGAATACAAGGCACATCAACGTATTCCGGCGATGGACTACCGTTGCGACCATATCAACCCACAACCCAAGCTCGTCGTGACAACCACCGACCCAGAAGGCGCAGTGCGACAGTCAATGCTCGCCATGAGCTAACTGTTGGATTCCACACACAGAATGTGATGGGGTTCTCCAAATCCGACGCCAATCTGAACGCGTGGTTTTCACATTTTCGACAGACTGATGACTCAGGATCATTGGACATTGTCTTTCTCCAAGAAACGCACGTCCTGGAGACCGAAGTGGCATCAATGCAATCCAGATTTCGTCGAAGTTGGGGTTTTCAGGAACCATCAGAAGAGTCGGATCCCAGACTTTCTCTCTGGTCAGCTTCCACCGAGCGCAAAGGAGGAGTGGCGATCTTGTTGAATCCCTATTCGTGCATACCTACACTGGCTCCATATAAGCAGGATCAGTGGAATGCGCACTGGATGGCAGCTACGGTCACGTTGCGTGGTGAAACGGTGTTACTTCTCAACATCTACGCTCCTTCTACCGTATTTGCAAGGGAAGCTTTCTACAGAGCACTATCAGGTCTCCTCTCATCACATGATGGACCCATTCTGTGCGGTGGAGACTTTAATTGCACTCTCAACCAGACGGCAGACAGGTCTCACAACAACCACAACAAAGTGCACGATTCCAGGGAATTGAAGAAACTGCTCCAGAAATTGAATCTTGTTGACACCCTCGAGGATGATGCTCCTCGCGCCACGGACACACGAGACGTCAAAGCATTCCATCGGCAGCATCACACCTACTACTATACACTGCCTTCAGGCGGCAGTGCCAGCAGTAGGCTCGACCGATGGTACTGCAGCAACGACCATCTCGACTGGGTTCGCAGCGTCTACCAAAGCGTAGCTGGTCCATTCTCCGATCACAATGGAGTCACGATCCGAGTAGCTGCTCCTGACAAGGTGATCCAAAGCAAGAAACCTCGTGTTGTCTATCCACTTCCGAAGAATGCAGCGACGCATGCGGCGAGTATTGGAAAAGATTTCTTCGAAAAAGCTCATGATCAACTTGATGAATTACGTGGACGTTACTCTTCGCCTCGTGATTATGCTCTGGCCACAGCAAATTGGTGGGATGAAGCCAAGATCGCGCTCAGGATCGGGTACCTTGAAGCTAAAAAATCGTACTTCGCCAGATTGAATCAAGGATACAAGAAGAAAATCCAGAGGTTGCAACGACGCCTCTCAGAATCGGAAGCGCAGATGCTCGGTCACTCTGGTGGAGCGGTGGGTGATCATAACGTGGAGTTGTCGCAAGAGTTCCTTACCACCGCCACGAGTATCCGTCGTGCCATTGCAGAATGCAAATCGAAGTGGCAGGCTTCGAAACGGGACCGCATTTTTCGGGAGCACATGCATCATGAACGAAAAACGAGCAAATCCTTCTACAAGCGCATCTCGACCAAGTTCCTTGACAACACTATCTTCACACTCGGTGGCACAGCGACTTACGGACCCATGCGTTCACGAGAACTTGCTGACGACATGGGAGAAGGATGGAAATCAATCATGCAACAGGCACCCACTCTGCAAACTGACATCGATCAAATCCTTGATCCAGGAACAGCTATTCCTCCGTCGGACAGATTAGGCTTCCTGCTCAAACCGATCGATTCGAGTGAAATTAAACAGGCTGTGAAGAAATACAAGAGAGGCAAAGCTCACGGTCCTGACGAACTCGGCAATGACTGGTACAGAGACCACTGTGACGAGATTACCGGCTATTCGAGCGACTTTTCAACTTGTGGATACCCGAATGCGTTCTACCAAGTTCGTTCAGTGAAGCACATATTCACTGCATAAAAAAGTCCGTCTCTGCTGCATCGCCGCTGGACTACAGACCAATCGCACTCCTCAACTCTGATTACAAAATATTCACACGGATATTTGCAACCAGATTACGAACTGTGCTCCCTTGGCTTATCCATCACATGCAAGCTGGTTTCGTCCCAGGGCGAGCAATCCCGACTAGGATCGATGTGTTATTGGCTGCACAACAGCGGGCCACGAGCGACCCCGCCATGTCCAGAGCGATCGTGTTGCTCCTTGATTTTGCTAAAGCCTATGATTCACTCGATCGCAGCTTTCTGGCACAAGCGCTCCAGCATCTTGGATTCCCATTGAAGTTCGTACACTTAGTGAAGGTGTTACACTCTCAAACCACTTACAAGTTCATTGTCAACGGTTTCCTGTCGAGAAAGTACAACGTAACATCCGGAATTCGTCAAGGATGTCCGCTGGCCCCTCTTCTCTTCATCTTGGCGTTAGAGGTTCTTTATCGGAAAATCGAAGCGAGTGACGAAATACACGGCGTTGAACTCCAAGCAGCAGGATGCGCAACTGAGGTTAGACTTGGAGGATACGCAGACGACACGACCATTTATCTTAGCGATCCCAAGGATATTAGTGCTGTTTTTGCAATCCTGGACAAATATGGAGCAGCTTCTGGGCTTCGAGTCAATCGGCACAAATCTGCAGTATTACCGCTGAACAAGGAATATAGCCCCACCGAAGAGTCAGTCAGTGACATTCATGTGCTACAACGTGAGGAACATTGCCGCTACCTCGGCATCCAAGTCGGACAAACGCCTTCGAATGCAAGTAACTGGTCCAAGTGCATCCAAGCCTTACGTGTCAGACTTCGACTTGCGCGTCTCAAAACTCACTCTGTCGCCCAACGCGCAGCAATTGCCAGTGCCGTCATCATACCCAAAGTGCTTTACGTGGCCAGGCACTCCTGGCCCTCTACGGCTATTGTCAATCAGCTACACGACCTAGTGAAACAATTTGTCTGGGGCTCAAGGAATGGTAAGCCTGCGAAACCGTGGATGAAGGAAGAACAAGCTGAACTCAAAAAAATGAATGGAGGCTTGTCAGTACCCAACATCAGAACTGAGCTGATGACGATGAGTGCCACAGCAGTCTCCAAATGGGCAATCACTACCTCTCACATCGATCAGGTCATCGGGGAAATCTTGCTGCACAACACAAGGGCTTCTTCGACGTACATCACGCCGCTCGATGCAATCCCAAGGCGGCCACTCCAGCTTCGTGATAACATGTGGACAACTGGCGCAGCATTATGTACGTCGCTCCATTCTCGACCCTATGAGCCCAGAGAACGTGATAATGTACGTTGGTGTTACGAGCACTTCAAGTCGACAATTGTGCAGACTCAATGGGACGGCGATGTGTTCCAGATCGACCTCAGCTCTAAAATGTCTGACAGGCTTCCAGGTATCATCGCTGAAGGACGAAAGCTACGCGGGACATTCTGTGCAGAATGGCTGCCATACATGACCTCGACTGCAGATGGGTGGCTTCTTGATTCCAACGGCTCCCCTTACAAGCTTGCTCACACATCATTATCAGTCGGAACAGCACAACTGGGTGACATACTTCGATGGGAGTGGATAAGACCAGGAGTGCTTAACTTCATCCCAACATGTGGAATCTCCGGATTCTCCCGGCCGTCTATTCGAGCGCTCGAGCGGTTATGTGCTACGTTGGTATCCAACTTCCCACAGCTTCTGTATCGACCACAGCAAACAAATGTGCTTCGGCTGTACAACGGGCAACGTCATTATAACCACGAATGGCATCTGCACACCAGTGAAGCAACTCTGACCCACGTCGACACGACCCTAGTCAAAGCTACGCATCCAGTTCACTCCGCAATGGACTGTGACATCATGGCAACAAGAGACTTGAACGGGCAGAAGGTGTCGTTCCATGCACATCCACGCTTCACAAGAATCGTGCAACTATGGGGTGGCAACGGACGATACAATACGACCAGATCTTTCTATCGGCAACAAGTTGCAGCAACGAGGACACAAATTGGCAAAGATACTCGAGATGCAGCAGTCAACAAAGCTGTCCAAACAGCAGGATCTCTGTGGCCAGGACTGCAATTAATCCAGTGGAGCGAATTACACAACATCCCAGGGATTACAGTTTATACGGCTCAGACTCTTCTCCGGCTGAAAGCCAATCGACTCTCCATCTGGAACTAGGAGAAAGCTGATCTATCCTGCTCGAATCCCGAATGCTCCCAAATTGTCCAATCTTCTGTTCAACATCTATTCTGGGAGTGTCCGAAAGCCAAACTGGTGTGGAACTACTTTTATGCGCTATGGGCGAAGATCGGAATCACTCCTGGTCACGACCCCGCAATCTGGATCTTCAGTCTGGATCTACCAGATACTCCAAGGCATGCATGGACCACGATCAAGAGACACATTATCGGACACAAGTTCTCCAATGAACATCTCCAAGATCATCTCTATCCCGTCGCACACATGCTGTGGCGATATATGAGCGCGTCGCTCATACAAGCCATTTGGTGTGCGCATCTGCGACGCATGGATTCGGATCCAATCGAATCGACTGCTGAGATGGCGACCATGATGACCAGATTAGAGGCAGGAATGCGAAACCTCACACGACTCGCTGAAGCGCAAGCTGGAGACTCGGACGGTCACACGGTTGCAGCAGTTCTCAAGGCATATGTCGACTGCTTTCTCAGCCAAACCGACGCCATCCCCTTGACTCCAAGTGATACTCGCGGCGTTTACCTGTTGTTTTTCGATGGTGGATCACGCGGCAATCCAGGACCAGGAGGGACTGGATCCATTATCGTGCGTGTCCATAAGGACTCGCACACAGCCAGTTTAATTTGGGCCGCGAGCATGGCGTATAGCAGGAAGGACACGACCAACAACTTTGCCGAGTACTGGGGTCTCATACACGGACTCCGAGAAGCCCAACGCAGTCACTTCGAACCGTTGTACGTGATTTGAGACAGTGCACTCATTATCTCCCAACAGCGAATGCATCGGTCCCCTCGACAGCACCGATTGGCACGTTTATACCAGACAAGTCGACGACTCGCGGATTGCATCGACATCCGAGGATGGTACCATCACTACCGTGCCTTCAACAAGATGGCGGACTCAGCCGCCAACCTAGCCATGGACACCAGAACCTCAACGCAGGTTCACTTCCCAACTCATCGAGCTGCTTTCAACAATCTCACCCAGGATCTTGACAACGACGTCATGCATTGGCTTATGAGAAGTTCGGAAGACCCAAGGTCATTGAACAACACAAGGCAGCCTCACATTGGACCAAGAGAACATGGCATCCTGGTCAAAGATTATTTAGCATTCAGAAGTGATCTATTGCAATCCGCGCTGTAGACACATTTACACTCCTAGATGAAATTCGTAATGAAGATTAGTTAGGAGAATGGATATTGTAGGTCACGAAGATGAACCTAAATATACCTCACCTAATAAAGATAAAAAATGAAAATTGTGGTCGTAGTTTTGCTGCTGGACGTACCGATGGAACGGCGGACCACATTTCGTCACCACCGCAAAGCAAAGTTCGTATGTCGTACGCGGCCATGCAAAGGGTATCGATGCCTTTTCCTGCGTGTGCATGCATGCGTGAGAAGAGTATGCGTGGAGGATACTGACTTAGTGTGTATGTGTGATTGTGCTACTATCCCTCGATCTCTCTCTCCTAGGAAGAAAAAGCCCTCTTACTGAAGGAGATCAAGTACTTGGAGGCGCAGATTGATTTCTTGTGCGATTTGCCCGAAAACTCGACCGATGCGCGGATTGCCGCGCGTGTGCAGCGGGAGAACGAGTTGCTCGACCGCGCCGCTCGGAAAAACCAGGTTGAGCTTGCCCAGGTGCAATCGGTGCTTGCGCGGACCTTGGTATGACTTCTTGAACCTCAATTTCAAAAGACATTGCAGGAGGGGAGGAACTGTGTTGACGCCGAGACATATGAACTGCAATAGGTTTCGCAGCGGAGCCCAATGGATCATTACATACGATTGGGTGCAGACTGGGGAGAGCGCCAGGCGACACTTGCATCGTTGCGCGAGCGCGTGTTGTGCGATGCGAAGCAGTACAACCACGCACGCGCGCGCTATTTGCCTCCAAGCGAGAGCTACTCGACTGTTGAACGGTTCACTTCCCCGGAAGGTGACCTGTGTATTGCAAATTTCGAGGTGTGTCCGCTCCATGGTGTCACGAGCGTCAAGGAAGTGTACGACGCCTTGCGGTTCTTTTACTTCCACTTGGACATTAGCTTCACGCAAACGTCGGGGAATTCAGTCGTGCGGGAGGAGAAGCCGCGTGAGAGAGACGTCGTGGCGGATCGCACTGCGCAGCAGCGTATTGCGCGCACGAATCCATTTGGTCCTGTGATCGAGTCCAACCAGGTCGTATTCAGTGACTACCACGCAGTTGATGATGAATACGGTTGCGGTCAAGAATTCGCGGTCATCGCGCTGGACTACGTCAATGACGATGAGTTGTACCCGTACCACCCAGCCGAGCGTCTTCGCCAAGACATGACCGCGGCGATCACGCTGAAAACGTTTCGTCGGGAGCAACCTGCTAGTTCGTCCTCGTCCTCTGTCTCCCCCGAAGACGTATATGACGTTGTACTCTACCGCACGTACTTTACCAAGGTTCACAAGACGACGCTCAGTGTGCCGTCCGATACGTTTGAGAATGCCGAGCATGCTGTCGAGTTGTGCTCAAAAGCAGTGCTGCGCACAGTGTTCGACATCGTGCGAGAACTGGACCCATCAGGCACAAGTATGACTGTGAACAAAGAAGTTTGCTTTCCAACTATCACTATAGCTGACAACTACGTATAAAGCAAGAGATTGCACTTTTCTGCACAAGCCTCTGGGTGTGGAGGCTATATGTTTCGCCCAATCACTGGAGTTGTGTACAAAACAGTATTCAGGAGGACGGGAGAAACAAAAACACTTCACAAACGACCATAGGCATTTCACGTTGAAGTTAGGATTGGTGAGGATGGCATCACGCAATGGCAAAATCGACACAAAGCTACTACCAGAAACTGACACCTCGGCTACTTTACGCAGCTGTTGGACATCGTGGCTGTCTCTTGTCTTCCGCCGCTGTAAGGAACCCCACTAGGGAACCCCTAATGACAGCAAAGCGTGGCCGCCCACTCA
Organism: Globisporangium splendens; assembly: GCA_006386115.1. NCBI lineage: Eukaryota > Oomycota > Peronosporomycetes > Pythiales > Pythiaceae > Globisporangium > Globisporangium splendens. The sequence goes on along the minus strand of VFIW01000073.1, from coordinate 13,219 downwards.
CTCACTCATCCGCCGACTCAATTGTCGAGCTCGATGCAGACCTTGCCGACGTGGTTGCCCTGCTTCACGTAGTCGAACGCGGCGAGCACATCGTCATACGCAAAGCCGAAGGTCTTGTCCACTGGCGGCTGCAGGTCCTTGCTGACGACGAAGCGCACAAGATCCTCGAGCAACTGCTTGCTGCCGACCGCAATGCCGCGCACGACGCACTGCTTGACGAGCGCGAGCGTCGCGACGTCGGGCATGTCTGCTTGCGCCGCCTTCGCCAAGAACCCGATCACCGCGATGACGCCGCCAGGGGTGATCGCGTCGAGGCTCTGTTTGATGGTGCCGGATCCGCCGTTCTCCAAGATGAAGTCGACGCCGCGTCCGTCCGTGATCTTGAGCACCTCTGCGGCCCAGTCCGGAGTCGTCTTGTAGTTGATGGTGTGGTCGGCGCCACCGAACTTGGTCTGCACCGTGCGGAGCTTCTCGTCGGAGGACGACGTGAGGATGGTGGTGGCGCCAGCTGCCTTGGCGAACATGAGACCCGTGATCGACACGCCCCCCGTGCCTTGGAAGAGCACGGTATGGCCCGGCTTGAGCGGCATGTTGCCGTAGAGAGCGTTCCAGACCGTGGTCCCCGTGCCCACGAGCGACGCCATCTGCGGGAAGCTGAGTTTGCAGTCGGCGGGGAACTTGACGAGCGCGGCGGCTGGGAGCGCCACGTACTCGCGCAGTACGCCGTCGATGGGACCACCGAGACGGTGCAGGTAGTCTGGCTGCGGACCGTAGAAGTGGTTCACGTCGAAATTGGCGATGATGCGGTCGCCCACGTGGAACCCTTCGACAGCCGACCCCACTTGGACGATCTCGCCGGCGCCGTCCGAGCACGGCACGACGTCGTCCTTGATTGGGAACGGGTACGTGCTGTTGGCGATGCCGACGTCGCGGTAGTTGAGTGCCACGGCGCGGATCTTGACAAGCACTTGGTGCGCAGCAATGGTAGGCGTGGGTTCGGTGGCGAGCTTGAGGTTGTGGTGCGACGTGCGCTGGCCGTGGCGGAAAACGAGGCTCGTTTTCGGAGGGGCAGGAGCGGAAGCAGACATCTTTCAGAGGACTGGTGCGCGTGTGTGTGCGTGGGTCGTGTGCGCTTGCTGATGAAAAGCAGAATGAGACCGATGGCCAAACTGCATCCTCCACGCCACTCTCTCCATAGCAGCAGCAGCAGCAGACAACTGACAATAGACGACACAGTAGGCAACACCAAGAAGAAGAAGAAGTAGAGCGGTCATCGGACTGGACGAGTATAGTCAGTTAGGAAGGCGTGATGAATATACGCGATCCTGACGACGCAGAGTGATGGTCTCGTGTCTCCACTTGTGGTAATCGTGATTATGACTGTGGTGAAAGAAAACTTGACGGTGCAGAGACAGACTCCCCAAAAAATGCAAGAAAATGAAGTGTACAAGTATATGTGACTGGAGCGAAACAACTGAGGGAGCAAAGCCAGAGCAGACTTTGACCAGCAGCTGCGACTCAGGCAGGTTGTGCTCAGCGTGCAGCGTTTCCTGTGTCGGACTGGACGAGTATAGTCAATTTGGAAGGCGTGATGAATAGACGCGATCCTGACGACGCAGTGATGATCTCGTGTACCAGTTACTTCCGGTCTGGTCACTTCCGCCACTGTCGAGAAGTCCGTCCGAGGCTTAGTTTTCTATGACTGACGTTGGCACAGCCGTATCCATTTCTGTCTGTGCCTGCGGCTTGGGTACGCTTTGTGCTCTTCAGACGTCTGCACAGACCGAACTTCAGTGGGTGCAGACCCATCAACTGTAATCATTTGTTTATTTCGACGTCGATTCAAATGGCCGATTTCAAGCGGGAGCAGCCATCAGTGACTGCATCAGGGGAAGGAAGCAGTCGTTCAACGTGCGCGATTATGCAAGCGACGCGTCGACCGCCCTTTCCGTGCAATCAAAGCATTGCATCCGCCATTGCGTAGTGCTGCAACCAAGGATGGACAGCAGCAGGTCACCACTGCAGCAGTCGGTGAGCGTCGTACGAACTGACGGATCGGCTGGACCGACTGGTCCATCCAAGCGGGAATGGGAGACGCACTGTCCAATTTGCTCGACACAAGTCAAGCAGAGTACTCCTCCAGCCTTTTCCTCTCTTCCTCCCTCCCTCTGCGCCTCCCTGCGACGATGCGCGCCACACAATTGAAGTTCTCGTACTTCAATGTTCCTGCCCGTGGCGAGCTCTCGCGCTTGATCTTCACGTACGCGAATGTTGCGTTCACGGACGACCGCGTCGCCAACTTCTCGGAGCTCAAGCCAAAGTGCCCATTCGGCCAGCTCCCAGTGCTCGAAGTCGATGGCACGGTGTACGCGCAGAGCATGGCGATCGCGCTACGCGGCTCGCGTGAGCGGGTTGTACCCTCAAGACCCTGTCGGCGCGCTTCGTGCCGAGATGATCTCGGAGACGTTGTCTGAGATTCTGACCGCGTACATTGACGCCCGGTGGGGCGAAGAGACGTTGAAGGCGGTGAAGTATCAGAAGCTCGTGGAGGAAACGGCGCCAAAGGCGTTCGGCGCGCTCGAGACCATGGTGCAGGGCAAGTTCTTCTCGGGCGACAAGGCGACGTTCATCGACGTGCAGCTGCTCGACGTCGTGCTCAACAGCCTGAATGCCGTCCCGGAGCCGGCGTTCAACCTCGCGGCGTTCCCAAAGCTCGAGGCGATAGTGGGCGCTGTCAAGGCGAACGAGCACGTCGCCGAGTACCTCGCCAGCAAGCAGTAAACCAGCCGACCAGATGAGCTTGTCGTTGCGCTCTATGCTGTAATCCAACCGTAATGAATCGGCCGGTTTTCGGCTCCACTTACAGAGTTTAGCCACTTTGCACCCGCGGGTATTTTCGGTAGTTTGATCGTTTGCCGTGTGTTTCCTGAGTGTTAACCAGCGAGTTCCTCGCTTCCGACAGAGTCACGCACCGCGCAAAGATTATCGCCCTAGACTTTTCTCTAGCTGAGACCATGGCAAGCAGTTAAGTCAATGAACACAAGCAGCCGTCATGAACAGTAAGCGCACATATTTTTGGCGGCATGGGTCACGGGTCTGCATTCGAGGTTGGGTGCAACCCAAGGCTCTCGCTCGACCAGGTCCCAACTCTCCAGGTGGACGAGGAGACGGACTCACAGGGCATCGCAACCGTCACTCGATCACATGCTTGCAGGCGAGAGCTGACGCGACGCGCTCCGCTCGCGAAACAGGCAGACGAATTTGTTAGGTGCGAAGACACACTACTGACCCGTGCGACACAGGAAACGCTGCACGCTGAGCACAACCTGCCTGAGTCGCAGCTGCTGGTCAAAGTCTGCTCTGGCTTTGCTCCCTCAGTTGTTTCGCTCCAGTCACATATACTTGTACACTTCATTTTCTTGCATTTTTTGGGGAGTCTGTCTCTGCACCGTCAAGTTTTCTTTCACCACAGTCATAATCACGATTACCACAAGTGGAGACACGAGACCATCACTCTGCGTCGTCAGGATCGCGTATATTCATCACGCCTTCCTAACTGACTATACTCGTCCAGTCCGATGACCGCTCTACTTCTTCTTCTTCTTGGTGTTGCCTACTGTGTCGTCTATTGTCAGTTGTCTGCTGCTGCTGCTGCTATGGAGAGAGTGGCGTGGAGGATGCAGTTTGGCCATCGGTCTCATTCTGCTTTTCATCAGCAAGCGCACACGACCCACGCACACACACGCGTACCAGTCCTCTGAAAGATGTCTGCTTCCGCTCCTGCCCCTCCGAAAACGAGCCTCGTTTTCCGCCACGGCCAGCGCACGTCGCACTACAACCTCAAGCTCGCCACCGAACCTACGCCTACCATTGCTGCGCACCAAGTGCTTGTCAAGATCCGCGCCGTGGCACTCAACTACCGCGACGTCGGCATCGCCAACAGCACGTACCCGTTCCCAATCAAGGACGACGTCGTGCCGTGCTCGGACGGCGCCGGCGAGATCGTCCAAGTGGGGTCGGCTGTCGAAGGGTTCCACGTGGGCGACCGCATCATCGCCAATTTCGACGTGAACCACTTCTACGGTCCGCAGCCAGACTACCTGCACCGTCTCGGTGGTCCCATCGACGGTGTACTGCGTGAGTACGTGGCGCTCCCAGCCGCCGCGCTCGTCAAGTTCCCCGCCGACTGCAAACTCAGCTTCCCGCAGATGGCGTCACTCGTGTGCACGGGGACCACGGTCTGGAACGCTCTCTACGGCAACGTGCCGCTCAAGCCGGGCCATACCGTGCTCTTCCAAGGCACGGGGGGCGTGTCGATCACGGGTCTCATGTTCGCCAAGGCAGCTGGCGCCACCACCATCCTCACGTCGTCCTCCGACGAGAAGCTCCGCATGGTGCAGACCAAGTTCGGCGGCGCCGACCACACCATCAACTACAAGACGACTCCGGACTGGGCCGCAGAGGTGCTCAAGATCACGGACGGACGCGGCGTCGACTTCATCTTGGAGAACGGCGGATCCGGCACCATCAAACAGAGCCTCGACGCGATCACCCCTGGCGGCGTCATCGCGGTGATCGGGTTCTTGGCGAAGGCGGCGCAAGCAGACATGCCCGACGTCGCGACGCTCGCGCTCGTCAAGCAGTGCGTCGTGCGCGGCATTGCGGTCGGCAGCAAGCAGTTGCTCGAGGATCTTGTGCGCTTCGTCGTCAGCAAGGACCTGCAGCCGCCAGTGGACAAGACCTTCGGCTTTGCGTATGACGATGTGCTCGCCGCGTTCGACTACGTGAAGCAGGGCAACCACGTCGGCAAGGTCTGCATCGAGCTCGACAATTGAGTCGGCGGATGAGTGAGTGAGTGGGCGGCCACGCTTTGCTGTCATTAGGGGTTCCCTAGTGGGGTTCCTTACAGCGGCGGAAGACAAGAGACAGCCACGATGTCCAACAGCTGCGTAAAGTAGCCGAGGTGTCAGTTTCTGGTAGTAGCTTTGTGTCGATTTTGCCATTGCGTGATGCCATCCTCACCAATCCTAACTTCAACGTGAAATGCCTATGGTCGTTTGTGAAGTGTTTTTGTTTCTCCCGTCCTCCTGAATACTGTTTTGTACACAACTCCAGTGATTGGGCGAAACATATAGCCTCCACACCCAGAGGCTTGTGCAGAAAAGTGCAATCTCTTGCTTTATACGTAGTTGTCAGCTATAATGATAGTTGGAAAGCAAACTTCTTTGTTCACAGTCATACTTGTGCCTGATGGGTCCAGTTCTCGCACGATGTCGAACACTGTGCGCAGCACTGCTTTTGAGCACAACTCGACAGCATGCTCGGCATTCTCAAACGTATCGGACGGCACACTGAGCGTCGTCTTGTGAACCTTGGTAAAGTACGTGCGGTAGAGTACAACGTCATATACGTCTTCGGGGGAGACAGAGGACGAGGACGAACTAGCAGGTTGCTCCCGACGAAACGTTTTCAGCGTAATCGCCGCGGTCATGTCTTGACGAAGACGCTCGGCTGGGTGGTACGGGTACAACTCATCGTCATTGACGTAGTCCAGCGCGATGACCGCGAATTCTTGACCGCAACCGTATTCATCATCAACTGCGTGGTAGTCACTGAATACGACCTGGTTGGACTCGATCACAGGACCAAATGGATTCGTGCGCGCAATACGCTGCTGCGCAGTGCGATCCGCCACGACGTCTCTCTCACGCGGCTTCTCCTCCCGCACGACTGAATTCCCCGACGTTTGCGTGAAGCTAATGTCCAAGTGGAAGTAAAAGAACCGCAAGGCGTCGTACACTTCCTTGACGCTCGTGACACCATGGAGCGGACACACCTCGAAATTTGCAATACACAGGTCACCTTCCGGGGAAGTGAACCGTTCAACAGTCGAGTAGCTCTCGCTTGGAGGCAAATAGCGCGCGCGTGCGTGGTTGTACTGCTTCGCATCGCACAACACGCGCTCGCGCAACGATGCAAGTGTCGCCTGGCGCTCTCCCCAGTCTGCACCCAATCGTATGTAATGATCCATTGGGCTCCGCTGCGAAACCTATTGCAGTTCATATGTCTCGGCGTCAACACAGTTCCTCCCCTCCTGCAATGTCTTTTGAAATTGAGGTTCAAGAAGTCATACCAAGGTCCGCGCAAGCACCGATTGCACCTGGGCGAGCTCAACCTGGTTTTTCCGAGCGGCGCGGTCGAGCAACTCGTTCTCCCGCTGCACACGCGCGGCAATCCGCGCATCGGTCGAGTTTTCGGGCAAATCGCACAAGAAATCAATCTGCGCCTCCAAGTACTTGATCTCCTTCAGTAAGAGGGCTTTTTCTTCCTAGGAGAGAGAGATCGAGGGATAGTAGCACAATCACACATACACACTAAGTCAGTATCCTCCACGCATACTCTTCTCACGCATGCATGCACACGCAGGAAAAGGCATCGATACCCTTTGCATGGCCGCGTACGACATACGAACTTTGCTTTGCGGTGGTGACGATATGTGGTCCGCCGTTCCATCGGTACGTCCAGCAGCAGAACTACGACCACTATTTTCATCACTCTCCGTCGTACACAAAGCACCAGCACGCCGTTTCCGGTCTTGGGACGAAGACGTGAAGGAGAAACCACCAGAGTCACTTGATGCCCCGCCGATGCCCAGTGAGGAAGGTGTCGTTCTCTGGAGGACAACCTTCTCGGGGTGGTATTCGGCGTCCGGAGGCCGCACAGTCGCTTCTGAGGCGTCTTGGTCGTGGATCGCGCGCCGAGTGGCGGGTGCGTCGCCGCTATTGGCGTCGCCGTTTGTGCGCGTCATGTTCGTGGACACTGGCTTGAGAAAATAGCCTCCCGACATTAAATGTGGACCTAAATTTTCGGATGATCGGGGCGCTGTATTAAAAGCAGCACAATGCCATAGAGCAAATAACATCAGAACCCTTTCCCTTCTAACCATACAAAAAGCAAGGTATTGATTGGCAAGGGAGGGGGATAAATGTACTGCCATCGATTGGCTGAAAATTGTGTAAGAATAATCACAGAGCGCCTGCGGTTGGACAAAAGTGGCGAGATCACCAAGACAATACATGGTGAGCATTCCACGCTTTGAGCACGATCAATTAATTGTCTCCACATGTCCATTCACTTGCTGCATATGGCACAGTGCAGAGACGGAAGGTGTTGATGGCCCGATCAACCACAACGCTCACCAACTTCATCCCGCTCTTGCCAAAGAGCAAAAATGACCAATAGAAAAATAAAAGAGCAAAATAATCCATTTCTATTGGCCAAAACTATCCATTACCAGTTGGCGCATAAAAACAGAGCGAAAGCACGAGACTTACACATCCGGCGCACCGCCGCCATTCTTTCCACACTCATTTTTAGTTCCCCAGCGCCGCGGGGAAAATGCCTGTAAGAGACCATCCGAGATAGCCTCAAACGCAGCACGCACACTTGCGCTTGTGTAACGGGGTTACACTGTAACATGGTTACGCACTTGTGTTGTGCCACACAACCAAACCGAACCTTGCGGTACGTAGAGTACGCGCAACAAGTTTAAGACCGAACCATGAGGTTAGTCGTACTTGCTCGAACCTTCACGGTGGAGCCGGCAGCCAGTCTGAGTGACGGCGCCTCCGATTGGACATAATTGAACATGCATTTCGTCCAATCACATAAGACAACTAGCGTTAGTCTTTCATAACCACTCATTGCCCCATGGGGAGTAATTACACTTGAGATTGCTATTGTTCATAGTGACATAAAGATAATCCAGGTTGTCCTACAGAGGGCAACCTCCAACAAATAAACAGTTCCATTTTTACCGTTAACTAAAGCCTTTGGTTATCGACAGTTACTCTATAGAGACCTACAGGTAACCGATTGTTGCATTGCAGGAAGCAGGCAACCGCTCTCGGAACAGAGTCCTTGAGAGAAGCGTTGAATACGCTTCCTCACACACGTACCGTGCTGCATAACTCGGGAGTGCCCGGTTACAACTGGTAGCACTTGTAGTCAATCTACGACCCGGCAGAGGTGACTGCCTGAATCGCTTCCTCAAGGATTCATCATGGCGTCAATTGACCCTGCGCAGTTCCCGCACCTCTCGGCTGAGCACCGGAGTGTGCTGACCCGAATGGCACAAGCGCTAGGCGACCAAGTCGCTCTAGACGTGCTCTCGGCGTCGCCGGAACAGCAAATCTTTCGACTCGAGCAGTTCGAGAACTTCTCGAACGCTCAGCGCCTCGAAGGAGAGCGAAGTGCGCAAGCACAAATGCAAGCCACCGCAAGCTTGACCGCAGAGATGCTGCGCTCAGCTGCTGAGTCGCGCGAAGCGCTCGAGCGAGTGGTATCTGTGTTTGCTGGTGCAGCCACGTCTTTGTCGAGTGCGGCTTCTGCGCCTCAGACACCCGCGTCCCAAACTCCCCGCCCAAGAGCTGTCAAGATCGACGCTCCGAAATTCGATGGTGCGGATGGCGACAAGCTCATCCACTGGCTGCTCGCCGTGGAGCGTTGCGCCAAGGCTCAGCTCATCGACAGCAACGAGCAGATGGTGTCTTACGCCATCTCGAACCTGCGCGGTCGAGCGTCGGAATGGGCATTCTCGACGTTGCTCGCCGATGAGTGTGCATTCGACACGTGGGATATTTTCCGTGCGAAAATCACCGCCACGTATCAGCCTCCGAACAACGAAGTGCTGTTGCAAGGTCGTTTCTTCTCCTTGAGACAAGGGAAGCTCTCACTGGAACGATACATCCAGGAGATGAGAAGCCTGTGCGCGGCGATCACGACCAGCCCTTTGCCTGAGTCTGTGAAAGTGCCTGCGTTTCTCAACGGACTCAACAGTGGACCAGCGCGTCAGGAGTTGTACCGACGCTTGCCGGCCACGATGGAAGATGCGATCCGCATTGCGCTCGTTGAGCAGCAATCGTTCAGAGTCAGCCGACCTGATTGGAACGCTGGCCGCCACAACGGTGCGCATCACAGCCACCGAGCAGTCACGAATGAGCGGCGCTTCCATGGTCCGACACCAATGGATCTCAGCAGCGCCGAAGTGACCTGCTTCAATTGTGGCAAGCGAGGACACTATCAGTCGAAGTGTCCCGCTCCAAGGCAGTCTGCTCCTCGCACTGGAAATCAGGCGAGGGACTACCAAACGCCGCGCGGCAACCACGCTCACCGAGGTGGCAGATCCGCTGTGGCAAGAAATGGAAACGGAATGTCTCAGTAGAAGCGGGACGCTCTACTGAGACAGACTCTATAGCTTCGGCGTCGCCGACTACTAGAGTCGTGCAGATGGGAAGTTTAGTCCCAGGAGCTCTTGGCAACAAGGCTCCGAGTGAGATGTTGGTATATATCGCCGATGTGAAGGGCTATGAGAAGAAAATGACGGTTCTTGTTGACTGCGGTGCGTCACAGAACTTCGCCTCTAAGTCAGCTCTGAAACAGAGTCTGCAAGCGTATGAGCGACTTGTCCACACTGGCAAGCGCGAGAAGATGATCGTACGTCTGGCCGATGGGTCGACAGTACACACTGAAGGGGTTCAAGCCGAACTCTCTTTCAGTTTTTGCGACTTTGTCTGCAAAGAAACGTTCGTGGTACTAGCGATGGGGCCGAAGTACGACCTCATCCTAGGGATGCCTTGGCTGGCGAAACATCAGCCTTGGATCGATTGGCGAACACGCACAATCGGAAGCTCCACCCCTTCCTCTGATGAAGAGCGAAGGTTGCGGGAAAATTTCCACGCAATGGATGCGAGCTTTGAACACGCTGTGGCAGGGAGCCCAGCTAGAAGACACGCGGTGGCAGCGAGCCCCGCTCAAAACACTCACGCTGTGGCAGGGAGCCCAGCTAGAAGATTCGCTGAGGCAGGGAGCCCAGCAACGAGATCAACTGCGGCAGGTAGCCCAGTTTGTGCGGAAGCGCCAGAAAGTCCAGACGTGGACACTGGTGCGCAAGTGTGCGGCTCCAGAGCACCCGAGCCAGCCCCCACAAGTGACAGCGACAGTACAGGTGTACACGCGTCAGCCAGCTCGTACCACCCTGACGGTGCAGTACTGGAGCTCAGAACCGCGAGGTCGCGCGTTCGCATCAACCGACGAGGGCGACGCAAGTTGTCAGCTCGCGAGAGAGACAGTGCATTGGCATCTGTTGCTGAGGAAACGGCCGCCTCGCATATGATTGCCCCATCCTCAATGCAGCTGCAACTTCGCTGCGCGCCTTCGACAGGATCTCGGATCCGTCGATAGATCGCGCTCACGTTGACGTGGCGCTCAGACGCGCGACACGCAGTCCGGAAGCAAACGCATCAGACGAAGTGTTCTTCGCTGAATTTGCGGCGCTCCATGAGCTGCCGAGTACCGCTGAGGCGATTCTATCCCTCGAAGAAATGAGCTATGAGCTCTTTCTTACGGATCTAGAGCGTGATCAGATCCGCGAGATCGTCGTTCCGACTGCGTTCACGCGTAGCGAACTATGCACCTCGCCCACTGCGGATGAGAGTGTTTTGGAGCCAGACAAACAGAAACGGTTTGCTGCTCAGGATTGGGACGCCGTGAAAGGCAGTCCATACTTTGACTTGTTGTGGGAGTTCAAAGATGTCTTCCCCGACAAAGTGCCAAGTGCCCTGCCCGTTGATCGTGGCGTACGGCACGAGATTGACCTCGAGCCCTGGAGCAAATATTGCGTGACCAGACAATGGCCGCTGCCCCGCGAGCAGGTTGAGGCAATCGACGAGTTCTTCGCGAAACGAGCCCTCGCCGTTCATGTGAGAGAAAGCAAGTCTCCACATAGCTCACCCACGTTTTGTGTGCGGAAAGCGACTGGTGGCTGGCGCATTGTCCACGCTTTCAACAAGCTGAACGCCGCCACCATTCCGGCACAAACGCCGATCCCAAGGAAGGATGTCTTGATCGACTCCATGGGTGGCTCGACAGTGTTCTCCGCACTGGATCTGATGGATGGGTTCTATCAGATCCTCATGCGAGAGAGTGACGTTCCCTTGACGGCAGTAAGCACACCCAGCGGGATGCTGTGGGAGTGGCTCGTTATGCCACAAGGTTTGAAGAATGCACCAGCGACGTTCAATCGTCTGGTGACACATCTTCTGCGTCCTCATCGTGCGTATGCACCGAGCTATTTCGATGACATCTTCGTGCACAGTCGTGCCGAAGGAGGTCTCAGTGTCGTTGACGTGCACAAGAGACATTTGCGCTCAGTGTTGCAGTGCTTACGAGACAACAGTCTGTATTGCAACCTGAAGAAATGCATCTTTGGCGCCTCAGAGATACCGATCCTGGGCTGCTATGTTGGCAAAGCTGGCGTCCGCGCGGACCCAGAGAAGGTCAAGGCGATCGCCGACTGGCCGATCCCAAAGAACGTCAAGGACTTGCGCAAGTGGCTTGGCTTGGCAAATTACTTGCACAAGTACAGCCACAACTATGCGGCAAGAGTCCGTCCACTCACGCATCTCTTGAAAAAGGATGTCGAGTGGGACTGGACGAATGATGTCATGAATGCATTCATTGACGTGAAGGAGTCGCTTGTTCGCGCTCCTGTCCTGGCGTTGCCGGACCACACGAAAGCCTTCAGTGTCGTGTGCGATGCTAGCGATTTTGCAATCGGCTGTGCGCTGATGCAGAAGGATGATGACGGCCATGAGCGCGTCGTATCATACCAAAGCAGACTGCTTAAAGCAGCTGAAAAGAATTATCCTGTGCACGACAAGGAGCTGCTTGCGATCAAGTACGCCCTCTTGAAGTTCAGGGTCCACCTTTTGGGTGCGACACCGTTCGTTGTGTACACGGATCACGCGTCCTTGCGGACCGCGATTAATTCCCCCCATTTATCGCAGCGAATGGCGCGATGGCTTGCATTCTTCTCCGAGTTCAACTTTCGGGTCGAATACAAGCCGGAAAAGGAAAATGTTCTGGCGGACGCGCTCTCGCGCCGTCCAGATTACGAGTCGAGCGCTGACAGCAGCTCTGACGCCCTGTGTTTGGAGCGCACTCCTGATCTCATGCATCTGAGCATCAGTCGAGTGCAAACAAAGCTCAAGGACAATATTCAGTCGCTTTATGCAAAGGACGATGAGTGTCGCTTGTTGCTTGCTCACTTTGACGGCTCGTCCAAAGAGTCATTGCCTGCCAAACTCGAGTCAAAGCTTGCTCGGCTTAGTTACCACGACGGGTTGTTGTGGCATCGACTGTCCAACTTTGATTACCCGCGTGTGTATGTACCGCATGACCAGGATCTGAAACTTTCGATCCTGCATGAGTTTCACGATGCACCAGCGAGTGGGCATCTCGGACGTGAAAAGACCTTCTTGCAAGTGTCTAATGTGTTTTGGTGGCCACACCAATACAAATGGGTGGCCAATTACGTACGCTCATGCAAGCAGTGCCAGCGCGTGAAGCCTGCGGGCAAGAACAAAGCGCCGCTGCATCCGCTGCCGATTCCGCAAGACTGCTGGAAGTCGGTCGGCATGGATTTCGTCTTCGGTTTCCCGGAAGACAAGACGCGCAACACAGGCGTCGTCGTGTTCGTCGACCGACTGAGCAAAATGGTGCACGTTGCACCTGTGCGCAAGCATGTCACTGCGCAAGAGACGGTGTGCCTATTTTTAGAGCACGTGTTCCGCTATCACGGCTTGCCCGAGTCTATTGTATCAGACCGGGACCCGCGTTTTACCGCTGCCTTTTGGCGCGAACTCTTTCGCCTGCTCGGCACAGATCTGGCGTTGTCCACTGCCGATCACCCCGAGACAGACGGGCAAACCGAGCACGTGAACCGTGTCGTCGAGGATATTCTTCGCAGCATCGCTGTCGATCATCCCCGCGACTGGAGCCGCTGGCTGCCGTACGCCGAGTTTGCTATAAATAGCAACGAGCACGCCTCTACGGCCGTGACTCCGTTCTATTTTAACTCGCTGCGGCACCCGCGCGTACCCGCCACTCTGTTCGAGGGCGTCGAACGTTCTGCGGTGGGAGGGCAACTCGCTGCGCTCGATGCGAGCGCGCGACCTCCGTCACCAGACGTAGCGTTAGCTGCTCATGTGGACGCGCGCGATGCGCCGCCTGTGCGATCGCGTTCCGAATCTGTCACGGTCTTACCGGACAGCACGCAGAGTATTGACATGTCGGGCACGGTACTGAGTTACGGTACACGTGTCCCTAAAGATGGATCACCCACGGTACCGAGTTACGGTACTCGTGTGTCTATAGATGG